>CANUEY010242231.1:0-238397 GCA_948099555.1 Croton setiger
TATATATATATTATATTTTATTAAAATACTTTCTATATAATAACTCTTTCTATATATAGAAAAATATATAGTTTATAAATTTAAAATTTAAGGTTAACTATTTAACGTAATTCTATTATTTTAAGTCATATATTATTGTTATTATTATTTTGAAAAGAGAATCATATAATTGTTGCTATTGAAATATTGTAACGATCATAAATGCAATTAACTCGCAGGTGACCCGCTTCACTTGTGGTGGTCTTATAGTTGCTTTTCGTATGAATCATACCATGAGCGACGGGCCTGGTATGGGCCAATTGTTGCTTTGTATAGGAGAGATGGCTCGTGAAAAACAATCTCCTTCTATTCTCCCAGTTTGGGAAAGACATCTATTAAACGCAAGAAATCCACCCTATGTGACATTTACGCACCTTGAATACGAAGACAATACAAATGATAAAGATTCTGCAAAACTTTTATTTCCATTGGATGACACAGTTGATGAAGCATTTTTTATTTCATACTCTAAATTATCTAATCTCCGTAGACTCATTCCTCCCCACCTTCACCATTGCTCCAGTTTTGAGTTATTAAGCGCATGTTTATGGAAATGTCGAACAATAGCACTGGAACCACACCCCAATCAAAAAATGCGCATGATTTCTCCTTACAATGCCAGCAAGCTTAACCCTTCTTTGTTGCCGCAAGGATATTATGGTAATGGGATTATGTTTTTTACAGCAATGGCAACAGCGAAAGAAATTTTTGAAAATCCAATAAGTTATGGAGTTGAATTGATAAGAAAAGCAAAATCAGAAATGGGTGTGGAGTATATAAAATCAGTAGCAGATCTAATGGTGATAAAGGGTAGGCCTTCTTTTGTAAAAGATGATACTTTCCTAGTATCTGATAACAGATATTCAAGATTTGATGAATTTGATTTTGGTTGGGGGAAACCTATTTATTTCGGATCGCCCAAGTCTATCCTTAAAATAGCAAGCTTTTACTTTCCATTTGAAAATAAGAAAGGCGAGAAAGGAATTGTATTTCCAATTTGCTTGCCTGCCAAAGCAATGAAACGATTTGCAAAGGAGTTTAACAATTTATTAAACGACAACACAGTTAGTGGTGTCGTAGGATCCCGTAAGATTAAGTCTGCTTTATAAAAGTAAAAAGAAGTGGTTTACTATTATAAATAGAAAGAGTAATAAAAATTATTGAAAGATCTTGATGTTTGAGATTATGCAACTATTTAGGGATATGTAGATTATATTAATTATTTTGTTTGCTATTGTTATATGCTAATCCAACCTTCTTCTTTTCTTTTCTTTTGTACTTTGTATGAAATTGTGCGTAAAGATTAATATTTGTCTTTAACTTTGCTTTATTGTATACTGATTTTGATCATTCTCATCCCAAATTCCTTAGTAGAAAAACGAAGAACATCACTGCTACTGGTTGATAGTGAGAAATGTAAAAAAAGTTTGTTAATTAAAATATAGTTGAAGTTAAATACACATTAGATAGAAGAGAAAGTTTAAAATTATGAAGAATTGGTGAGGTTTTTTAATTGAATACAATGTCTACCAATAGAAAATTGCCAAGTCATTTTCAAACCTTTTATTTGAGGATGCTACTCCCACCACTTGTTCTCTTGGATTTTAACAAAATTACATTTCACAAAATATAAAGAATTCACGAAATGCTTAAATTTTTTAACACAGAATTTCATTTTCCATTAATAACTATATCTTACACTTTAAAAAAGAAAGTAACTATATTTTATTGGTATATTGATCTCGAGATTAATCAATATACAACTAATTTAATTTGATTATTATATTATATATAAGCAATAGATACGAATCCAACGATAAGAGATAGATAATTATTATTATTTAATTTCAATTTAATTCATCCCCTAATTTGTTGTTAATTTTCTTATTCCGCACGTTTTGAGTGCATTATTTTGCAATCTAACTCTAAAAATTAAAAACCATGGTCCAAGAAAACTGGAACAGCAGTAGGGACTTATTTTTGTTTTTTCTTTTCTTTTTTCCCACTGAATAGTTCACGTGCAATACTAATATAAGTTTAAAAAAAAATAAATTGGTGAAAATGTGGAATAGCATGTAATAAAAGAAAGAGCATCGTGACCCATCTCCAAGCCACTTATTTTATTTTTCTTATTATTATTTTATTTTCAAATCAATTGATGATGCAGAGTTGTTTTCCCAGATTTTCCACTTCCATGTCCTGTGCTTATTTGTGGATTTCTGTAAGGCAGAATCTTCTCCAGCACTGTGTATGCTGTGACAGACTTTTTATTTTTATTTAGTATTATTCATTAATTTTCCTGTCTATATTTGTGACTATAAATATAGATCCAAAGCCAACCATCTATATACTCTCCATAATTATCTTATTTCCATTTGATTAAATTTCGTTTAGTGCCTAATTAAACTAATGGCACCATCTTCATCTTCTTCCATGTTCAAGGTACGTAGGCATGAACCTGAATTGATCAGACCAGCAAAGCCTACCCCTTATGAGTTGAAACCATTATCAGATATTGATGACCAAGAAAGTCTTAGATTTCAAGTTCCAGCAATACTAATCTATGGTTCTAACCCTTTTATGCAAGGGAAAGACCCAATTCAGATTATTAAACAAGCTATTGCTAAAGCATTAGTTTTTTACTATCCCCTCGCCGGTAGACTTAAAGAAGGACCTCACCGTAAGCTTATTGTGGAGTGCACTAGTGAAGGTGTTTTGTTTGTTGGAGCTGATGCTGAAGCTAGTCTTGAAGAGGTCGGTGACGATGTTCGGCCTCCATGTCCTTGCTTCGATCAGTTACTGTATGATGTCCCTGGCTCCAATGGGATACTAAATTGTCCTCTCGTGCATTTTCAGGCAAGTTATGCATATCCTTTCACACACACATATAATGAGTAACATTCCATCTTTTAACTATAATTGTTAAAATTTTATAGTTTTTTTTTTTTATCTTTAAAAATATTTGTAGTAGAGATATTTAAAATATTTTAATATTATATTTTATTAAAATACTTTCTATATAATAACTCTTTCAATATAAGAAAAATATAGTTTATAAATTTAAAATTTAAGTTTAAGTATTTAATGTAATTCTATTATTTTGAGTCATATACTATTGTTATTATTATTTTGTAAAGAGAGTCATCATAAATGCAATTAACTTGCAGGTGACCCGCTTTACTTGTGGTGGTCTTATAGTTGCTTTTCGTATGAATCATACCATGAGCGACGGTCCTGGTATGGGCCAATTGTTGCTTTGTATAGGAGAGATGGCCCGTGGAAAACAATCTCCTTCTATTCTCCCTGTTTGGGAAAGACATCTATTAAACGCAAGAAATCCACCCTATGTGACATTTACACACCTTGAATACGAAGACAATACAAATGATAAAGATTCTGCAAAACTTTCGTTTCCATTAGATGACACAGTTGATGGAGCATTTTTTATTTCATCATCTAAATTATCTAATCTCCGTAGACTCATTCCTCCCCACCTTCATCATTGCTCCAGTTTTGAATTATTAAGCGCATGTTTATGGAAATGTCGAACAATAGCACTGCAACCACACCCCAATCAAAATATGCGCATGATTTTTCCTTACAATGCCCGCCAGCTTAACCCTCCTTTATTGCCGCAAGGATATTATGGTAATGGGCTTATGTTTTTTACAGCAATGGCAACAGCGAAAGAAATTATTGAAAATCCAATAAGCTATGGAGTTGAATTGATAAGAAAAGCAAAAACAGAAATGGGTGTGGAGTATGTAAAATCAGTAGCAGATCTAATGGTGATAAAGGGTAGGCCTTCTTTTGTAAAAAATGGTACTTTCCTAGTATCTGATAACAGATATTCAAGATTTGAGGAATTTGATTTTGGTTGGGGGAAACCTATTTATGGCGGATCGCCCAAGTCTGTCCCTATAATGGCAAGCTTTTGCTTTCCATTTGAAAATAAGCAAGGTGAGAAAGGAATTGTATTCCCGATTTGCTTGCCTGCCAAAGCAATGAAACAATTTGCAAAGGAGTTTAACAATTTGTTAAACGACGACACAGTTAGTGGTGTCGTAGGGTCCTGTAAGATTAAGTCTGCTTTATAAAAGTAACAAGTAGTGGTTTACTATTATAAATAGAAAGAGTAATAAAAATTCTAGAAAGATCTTGATCTTTGAGACTGTACAACTATTCTGGGATCTGCGGCTTATATTAATTATTTTGTTTGCTATTTTCATTTGCTAATAAAACATTTTTCTTTTGTTTTGTACTTTTTGTATGACATCATGTGTAGAGAGTAATATCTATCTTGGCTTTACTTTGTTGTATACTGATTATGAACATTTTGATTTTAAATTTTGTAGTATTGTCTTCAGCAGAAACGAAGAACATCACTACTGTTGGTTGATAATTTTTTAAGAGAGAAATATAAAAAAAAGTTTGTTAATTAAAATATAGTTTAAATTAAATACATACTAGTTAGAATATAAAGTTTAAAATTATGAAGCATTGATAAAGTTTTTTAATTCAATACAATGTCTACCATTAGAAAATTGTCAAATCATTTTGAAACTTTTTATTTGAGCACGCTTCGGTTCCCTTGGATTTTAATAAAATTTTCATATAATAAAGAGAATTATCATACATAATAATGTTATCATTTAAATAAATTATACATTAGTATTTTTTATCTATTAAAGTCGATTTTGGATACGGTAAAGCTGTGTACGGTGGCCCTGCAAAATCTGTCCCTATAATGGCCAGCTTTTATTTGCCATTTGAAAATAAGGAAGGGGAGAATGGTATTGTAATTCCAATTTGTTTGCCTGCCAAGCAATGACTACATGGTTACATTTCTCTTTTTTCTTTCTAATTACTGTTTCAGTTACATAAGCCCAATAGGACCCCAACCCAACCCAACCTTAATAGAAGCCCAAGTGAACACCATTCCTCCGTTGCCACAGATAATAACTAAACAAGAATTCCAATTTTGTTGCGAGAACGAAATGCAAATGGCGAAGAGTATGATGTGGCGACCGTATCTTCTGTCCTCCGCGCGCCCCCTTAACCACCACCGCCTCCTCCGTCAACAACCTCTCCTTTCATCATCATTTCTCCGAAACCCCAAACGTTTCTTTGTTTCGCAATACGCAGTCTTCCGGAAGAAAACTGAATCAAACTCGTTCTTTTGGTCTACCTCTAATAAGTCCCCGGAATCGTTGGGTCACCGTAGATTCACTGTTAGAGCAACCGACGTTAATGATGCCGGCTCCATCGACTCCCCTCTTATGCAATCTATGGAGAAAAAGGTAACTTGAAGCTTTTCGAATTGAAATGTTCGACTCAATAATTCATGTTCTTTTCTTTGAAGGATACAAAGTGCTGATAATTTCACTCAATTTGAACAGATAAAGGAGGAATTAGAGGCAGAATCAGTCACTGTGAAAGATGCTTACGGGGATGGTAGGCATGTCAGGTAGATTCTGATTTTATTTATTTTAGTGAATCTGCTTAAAGTTTGTGTTTTTATTCTTTTTGGTTCAACTGAAGAAAATTACAGCTTGCTGGCTTTACTTTAGATAATAAACTCAAAATTACATTTTATGGAAAAGCCTTATGCCACAACCTACTGAAGCAAACTGCTGGGATTTTTCGTGTTTAAAACATTAACACTGCTTTTGAATCTAATTAGACAACTGTCCACCATATTGTGACCGGTTTGGTTCCTGTCTTGTTTGGGTTTACTATACATGCCCGCATTGTGCCAAGTCAAAATGGTTACTCCTGTCTGCTCTAGATTAGCTGGAAAGTTGGAATGGTTTCAACTTTTATTGTTTTGTTAATAAAGTTCAAAAAAATTTCTGAAAATTATCAGTACTTATTGAATTCAGCTTAGATACTTACATGAGATTTGGCTTTTTATAGCTGTAAATCCATAATGATACCCATTCCATCTGCAAATGGGTTCTATTATATATGGTACAAAAGAATTAAAGTTTTAGATGGCATTTTGAAATTTGTACTTAGTCCTGTTGCGTATACCAATATGTAACTTCTTTCCAGTAGGAATTTTGTAACTGTCAATGTATTGTTGCATACATTTTTGCAGAATCTAGTATTTCAATTCATCATACATGTGTGATGTGTTTAAATTTTTGATGAGGTAAAGTGACAATATCATTACAAAGAATCACTGCTTGGTTTCATGCCTTGTGGTTCAAAATGATTAATTCTGGGAATCTCATTACATGAATATGAAGATGTTGGACAGCTTACTGGCTGATATTGTTGTGGCCTCCTAGGCAATGGTTGGTTATTGTAATATTATATTCGTTCTTCATTGACTTGGTGAAATATGTAGCCAGGGCAATTCAGGCCAAGGCAGTAGTGTTGAACTGTTGATGATCATTCCACGCGACCTAAATTATTTGACTAGGGTTCTAGACTTCTAGTTGACAAAATTTTGTTTTGGCTCACAAGTTTGAAGGATTTTGAATAGTTATATCAGTCAGGAACATTTCATCTACCTAACCCTTGAAATATTCAGGCTTTCAATTTCAGTTGAGTGAATCTAACCTATCTCCGACCCTTTCATGTGACAAAAGTCAAGTTGAACTGTTCAAAGGAACTGGGTTGGAGTTGGTTTTTGTTGGTTTATAAAGGATCCGACCAATTTCTTCTTTCAAGGCTTAATATGTAGGGGATGTCTGTACTCCGTGATAGTTAGGCTAAGATTGGAAAGTCTTGTATCTATTTTTTCCTCTTAGTGCTCCTTCCTTGCATGATTCATGATCATGAGCTATTTAGTTGGGTCCATTAGGACTCTAGTCATGTCTGTCGATAGGCCTATAGCTTTATGTTTTGAATGTTTTCAGCTTTCCTTCTTTTTCTTTAGTTTATTTGGCCATGCTTAATTGTTCATACAGGTCCTAACAAACCTCATAGTCCTAGTTTAATGTGTTGACATTATCCAATATCTTTGCATAAATCTAGAAGTTTGGAATGCATGACATTTATCCTGTTTAATAGTCAAGTTTCCTCTGTTTTACCCTTTCATTTACTTTCCAAGCTGAAGTTCAAAAATTGAGCTCATTTACCATGCGTTTGCAGCATCGATGTTGTGTCTTCAGCCTTTGAAGGAAAGTCAGCTGTTAATAGGCAGAGGATGGTGTACAAAGCAATATGGGAGGAGCTTCAGACCACCGTGCATGCAGTCGATCAGATGACTACGAAGACGCCCGCCGAAGCAGCACCACAGAAGTGATTAAACAATCTCAATTCTGACCCAAATGTATTCCGTCGAGTTTTCTTGTATCATGACATATACATAGTCAATTTTTGTATTCAGAACTTTTAGGAGCAGTATTCCATTTTTCTCAAGAACAGCAAGCCGCTTCATATGAAGGAAGCTACTGGTGCTAAGATCCCACCAAAGAACAACATTTTCTATTATGCTGTCTGTAACTTTTACCAGCCTCCTACATTATGGAGTAATTGTTTCCTAAATTAAATTTCTTCCACTTGAGAATATTGATCTTTGTGAACCTGCAACTTACATGAACTTATATCTTGAAAAATATAGAATTTTCACCTCTGAACTCCTCCGGCAATCAGGACGATGCTACTCCATGGTTTTTTAAAGAAAAACAGAGGGGTTCTGCTTTGTGTTCGAACCGATTTCCGTCCCTTCCTCTAAAATGTTTCCGAAAAATGAAAGTATATTTCTTTGGTGGTTTAAAAATTCTGAATTGAGAAGATTGAAGGGTTGAGAGGGAAACAGAGAAATGGATGCATACATGCAAAAACGTTCCTTATATGAACCGCTGGATCTGGGAATAAGGATGAGAATCTCATTTGTATAATCTTAGGAGCTACCAACTATTCTTAGCCACGTGACAATTGATGCACATGTAACTAACAATTGACCCTAGAATTGCTCCGGCTGGAAATGTAACTAACAATTGACCCTAGAATTGCTCCTGCTGGAAATCAAATCCGTGACCTTTGCCTCTAATACTATATAGGACCCCAGCCGCTAGTGTGCATACTTATCATTAAAGTCTACTCCCGCGATATTCGACTCTAATGTGCATATTCTATCATTTTAGTCTATGCAGCATTATAAATTTTCACGATATTCAACTGAGACTTGACTGTCTAACCTATAGTGTATGCAGCTCATGACATTCAATAGCTGCTAATTGATGCACACATGAGCAACATTATTAGAATAAAAATATGAAACTGCTAAAACAGGCATGAATGATGAGTATTGCTATTGATAATTGTTTTTTTGCTTGTAAGTATTATAGAGGCATGCTTGTACTTCCAATCAATCATTCTATCCCTTCGTCTTTCTTGGGTGCTTGGATTCTTATATTGAGGTGGGACTATAATTACTTGCTGTAAACATAAAAAATTGTGAATTTATTCATAAATTTTTTAAGAGTTTCCAATTTCCAAAACTACCTGTAAAACGTGTGTAGGAGTAAATGTACTTATAATACTATTTTAGTATAAAATAAAATATCCCAAAGCATGAAAGTTAAATTGATAATAAGCCTAATAATGGTAGGAGAATGAAGATATATATATATTTGGCTTCTGTCTCTAAAACTCTATCAGTGGGAAATATAAGATTTGGTTTGAAGAAGTCAACCTTTGTAGATATTTTTGATCTACTAAACGACAAACTTAATTTGTGTTTTGGTATTATAGATTTAGAACTATCCAAGCTGTAAAGCTTTGCCTTATTAAGTGAATTCTATCCCTTCTTCTAAACGTAACTTTTAGTGCCCTCCTCACTTCCTTCATACCTTTCTCCATTTCTTTTTTCTTATACAAACTACTTTTTTAATCCACTCTATTTTTAATTTTATACATAGTATTTTGAATACTATAAACGTGATATTTGTTAGTATCATAATAAATTGTAAATATGTTGAACTATGTAAATAAAAAAAAATGTGTTATATAATAATAATAATAATAATAATAATAATAATAATAATAATAATAATAATAATAATAATAATAATAATATATTATTATTATTTAATGTTAAATAATAAATATTAATTGTAATTATTGATTAAAAATTACTAATAAATAATTAACAAGATAATTTGGTTAATTAAAAAAAATAGTTTTTTATAATAAAAATTAAAATCTTAATTTTAGTTTATAGACTTAAAATGTAACCAATCAAATTTAAAATTATAGATAATTTATCAACTTATTATAGATAGGAATTTAAATTTAAAATTTTGATAGGGGCATTTTAGGTAGAAATGTTTCATCTTTTATTTACTATTTTGTAGATAGAATAGGTAAATACATAATTTAGTGAATGATATTTTAGAGATAGAAATGTAAATTAAAAATCTTGATAGGAATGTCTTAGGTAAAAATGTTTCTGAAACATTATAGTATAGAAATTAACTTTCTTGTTTTTCAAAAGTTAGTCAAACAATTCTATAAAATAATAAAGATACAAATTAATCCAACAAGACTGCATAATAGGGAGCAACCTACCCATTAAAAACACACGCCAAAGATAATATATAATTTAGAAAAATCAAACTCAAAATTTCACTTCTTGATTTATAAATATTAATGAGAAAATCGACTGAACCAATTAAAAAATGGATTAAATATTTTTAGCATTAATCACCATATAGTTGTGTTACTTGGTTTGCTGAAACAATTATGGAAAACCCTGAAGAAATGGTTTTTTTTTTTTTTGAGCCTGAAGAAATAGTTTTTTAGTTACCTTGTCCAATCTTAATTTTTTTTTTTTTTTTGAGTTTAGAAAATAATTAGTTCCTTCCTTTCTTTAGACATATGCAAATGCACATAAATATCATTTGCTTTCTCAACCAAAATTAGTTATGAGCCATAAAATAAAAGATGGTTATTTATAAGTATAAGTCAAAAATATGTGTAACGTCTAAATATATTATTGTTATTATATAGTTTTTTCCAGGGGAAACGTTCTAGAAAACGCCATATTCATATGATATCATAAGTTGAAAGCTGAAGTACCCAATTCAAACATATAATTAATCATAAAAATTGATAAATGAAGGAGAGAAAAAAAAATTAATAAAAAGGTATAAGTTATTAGAGTGTTTATTGATATCTGCAACACTCTAACTATCAAATAATTTGCCATTAAGCTTCATTTAATTTACTTAATTATAAGGCTATGAATATACTTATAAGCTGCGGATAGAATTTGCATTGATTGGACTTGTACTCTCACCTATTCTTGTTGTTTTCAATTATGGAAACAATTACTTTACCAAATATTGGGCTTTTTTTTATACCAAATATTGGACTTACAATAACTACAAACTCTTTTTTACCATAAAAAAAAAAAATTTAAAAATGGTGTTCTGGAATTGACCAAAAATTTGTTTAAAAATACACATATAGACTAATCTATAGCAGATTCTTTTATTAAAACAGTTTATGATTTGTAAAATCATATAAAATGATGTTTTACTTTGGTAGAAACAACTTACATATACCACCATCACTATATGTCTATATTAAAAGATGAAATTTTCACTTTAACCCACTAATCTAAAACATTTAACATATAACCCCCCTCAATTAAAACATGCTATAGTTTGTTGAATCTTGAGCATCATCTTCAATTAGTAGGTACACCTTTATTCTTCTCCGGGAGACCTTTATCCTTCTCCGATCGACCGTTGTGTCGCTTGGAAGGAGCAGAAGGAGGAACAGGAATGTCCTTAGCAAGAACATCTAACTCAGCACTTGAATACTCCATTCGGTTAAGTTTCTTTAGGGTTCTTAAGCTTTGAACTTCATTGCATAAAGAAGAAAAGGTAAGAAACAAGAGGAGAAGAGTGAGGATAATGTGCTTGGAAGGCATAATGAGAGGCAAGAAAATGTTTGGTTTGCTTAGGGTGATATGGAGGACTTGGTAGATATATGTATATATATATGGGAGTGTAGTTAAGGAATTAATTGTGGGGAGTAGAGTTAAAGCAAAGTTTGTTTATTAAGAAAAATGAAAATGTCAAAATAGAGTTGTGAGAGTGTAACCGATGCTGACAGTGTAGAATTAATGGAGAAACAAATTGTGATATTTATGACACTAACTGACTTTGCCCCGTAGCTACCAAATATTACACTCCTCTCCATGAAACCAAACTACCTTTCTTTAACAAAGGAATCAATTTTACAACTTTTATGTATATATCATATGTATGTTTTTCAATTATTATTGTTATTAATTACTCTTCTATTCACGGCTACCAACAATTTTATAAAATATCAATTTAGTGATTTTGATTTTTTTTTTAAAATATAATTTAGTTTTTCTAACAATTGACAAGAAATTTCATGATCAAATTGAGAATAATTCTCACAATTTTGATATCTAACTAATTTTAAGGGAATCGACCATTTAGTTAAATAACTAATATGTGGAACTATTGACAAAGATAACGGTTAACAACTAATATAAATGGCAACAAGCTAACAACGATGAACGTAACGACAAGCTAGCAATGATGAATCTTAACAAATTATATTAACAATTTGCTAAATAACTATTGTCATCTGCTTAATAACTTCTCATTGTATTTTGCCATATTTCAGAGATAACTGTTCATTTTTAACTCTAATAATATATTGCTTTCTCCTCTCAGTAATTATCTATTGCTGAGCTTAGTAATCAACTGCCACTCAGAAACAGATACTAGAAATGTAGTACAATTTGGTACAGAGAATGTTTTGGAGCTCTAGTTAGTAGTTTTTTTCACGAAGTCAACTAAGAAACTTGTCTCATTACATTAGAAACCTATACATTAATTAATTAATTGATGTATAATAATTAATATTAACATGTATTAGCTAAAAAGAATTATAAAATTGGGCGAAACATCTACAAATACAATATTATAATTTTAATAGTATAAATAAATAGTGGAATGCATAAGAAGTGGAGTAATAAAGATTGATGTAACCATAAAAGTTGGAAAGTGAGTGCAGAAAGAAAAGTCATCAAATAAATTCAGTAAACTACTTTCATTCCTCAATCACAAATCATTTCTTCACTTCTGCTATTATTATTAGCTAACTCAATTCTTTCCCCACCTAATTATTAACTGTTACTGTTTTGTAGTAAAAAAAAAATTAAAAATTATTACTTAAATAACTACCTTAAAACATTATTTTACTAACATTGAAAAAGCTAATTTATATTTGCAATCAGGTCATAACTTAGTTATTTAGGCTTAGTAATCTTATTTTTCATGAAGATAGTAGGATGCGAAATTCGATTTTTGCTAGCCAAATTTAGCATATATTTAATGTTCAAGAGAGGGTTACCCTGATGTATAGTCCACATTATTACTCAGTTGATTAGTAATTCTGTCTATATTGAAAAAAAAAAAAAAACCTTAAGCCTTATTTCACTATTCAAAATGATAAAAATAAGAGAAAATTACAATTTTCTCCTTAAATTTTACCATATTTAACAATTTTCTCCCCATATTTTTATTTCATTGAACAATATGATACTTCCGTTTATTTTAACCCATTTTTTTCCGTTAAAATTCTGATAAAAAAGACCAAATTAACATTTATGCACCATAACTATAAGACTAAATCATTAAATATGGTAAAACTTGGAGAGAAGCTTGTTAATAAGTATGGTTACATTTGGTTGAATAAAATTAGTAATTGATGAAGTATTTTATTTTTATATATAATGGTTTATAGTAATTTTTATTTTGAAACTTAAATAATTTCTAAAAGAAGTATGCGAAATGAATTAGTTGGTGTCTTAAAGGATCTTAACATTTTTAAGAAAAGAGAAGCAGTAGCTCCCAAGGATTAATGGCTTGTTGTTCAGAATTAAATTTATTGAGCTAACTAAGGTAAGATTTGAATTTTATGGATTTGCATTTAAATTTATAGATAAACAAAATCAAAATGTATATATATAATAACTCATATTTAATAATTTAATTAACCAAAAAAAAATCCTTAAACAAGCCCATTTTGCACGTCAAAATATTAATACGGATAAGGACTTCTGAATTTAAATCTCTAATATATTGTTTGGCCAAAAAAATATTGTGCATTCTGTTGCTTCATTAGCGAACACAGTCACTTAAATAACAATTTTTTTTTTTTAACTTTATAACATAAATAACATAATTCGCAAATTTCGGTAAATTTCTAAATTTGAACCAAATTATTTTTAAAAATTCTTAATTTTCAGTTTATTTTTTAAAATGTAAATGTAAATTCAAATAATTATAAGATCCAACACATCTATATATAACTTAAACTCTTGCACTTTTCAACTAATATCACTTGGCTTTTTGTTAATAAGTCAAACCGCTCATGAGTGATATGAAAAATAATTCTAAAAAAATTTATTGAAATTTATTATTTGAATAGTGTTTTTTTAATTTAATAAAATGATTTAATCCATGTGTCATACAATAATGTCTACTCCCTATCAGAACACATTTAAATGAAGATTCGAACCTATAGCCAACATGTCATAACATAGTACACTAACTATTAGATTAGACTATAAACTCCTTAATAGTGTTTAGTTATTCAAATAATTAATAATTATTTATAAAAAATTAGCCTGTATAAACTTTTATTAAATAGCTAAAAATTATTTTAAAAATTTTTTATCCAACGCTAAAGAAAAATAGTTTTTCGCATTAAAACTAATTGAAAACATTTGGGGAACACTTCTATGATATCATTTATGAGCAATATCATATAATAAAAAAATAGTACAAAGATGATTTGGAAGCCTCAGTGTGTGAATAAATATGATTGTGTACATTCGATTGTTGGTGCTTGGAGTTTGTTGGCCAATAACGTTTTTAATCCCTATACTATCATGATTCTGGATTTAAGTCCCCTGATTGTACTAGTGGATGTTTTCAGCCCCTCTACTAATTAAATTAGACACACTTACACCCTCCGTCCGTTGGAAAATGGAGAGTGGTTTTCACCGTATCATTTGGCGCATGAGGCCTATATTTGATTTCTCTCAAGTTAAAAACGGCACCGTTTTGTATTAATTTTAAATTTGAAATTTTTTTCTGCAACTTCTGTTACGCAGCTTTTTTTTTCATTAATATATGAAACTTCCTAATTAATTTCTCTTGATTCAAGCAATGATGATGAGAGTAAGGAGGTTAGTTGAATTAATACTTTTGAAAATCAAAATTACGATGCCGTTTGAAATAAAAGTTTCTCGAAAGTAACTGTTATGAAATATACTAACTATTACGGTGAAAATCACCTTTCATTTTTTATCTGATGAATGATACGATTGTGCCTAATTTAAATAGTAAAGGAGCTGAAAACTCCCACTAATAAAATCGGGGACCTTAAGTCCAAAATCATGATTGTATAAAGGGTTAAAAATGTTGTTGGCCGAGTTTGTTTATATTTATTTTGGTACGCACTGTTTATTAATTTTGATTGCTCAAAGTATTTAAGTGATTACAATGTCGAATATTAGTTGCGGGGCATATATATATATATATATATATATATATATATATATATATATATTTGTCAAAGCTATTAGATTAGAGGAATTAAATGAGTTATGATTCATTTAGCAGAATCATAGGTTTAATAACCGAATTCATGACCAAAATCGGTTTGCATTCCTTTAAGGATGGGGTTGTTTGAAATCAAATTTAAAACTTACGAAGTCAAAAAAATTACAAGTGCTAGAATAAATAAATACTAACTAACTCATAAATTTAGTAAAATTAATTAGATAATTAGCTAAAGAATTAATAGAAAATAGAATATATTATTCTAATAGAAAAGTTTAGCAAAATCAAATTAAACTAGACTAGATGTATTATTTTGACAAAATTTATACACTTTTATATGTTTTGCTTAGAACAATATTTTATAATAATTTATTGTAATTCAAATTAGTATGATAAATTAAATATATAATATTTAATTTCATAGCTCTAACAAAATATGAATTAAATAACATTTATTCTTAAATTTAATATAAAATTATGAATATAAATTAAAATACTATTATTGTTTGAATTTATTTATTGTAATTCATGTCATATTAATTAATTTTATGATAAAATAGTGGTTTTTGATAGATAATGTTTTAAATTTATTATTATTTTATTGTAATTCAAACATAATAGGATATAATAATTAAACAATAGAATATTATAAATATAAAAATGAAAATAGAATTGTTGAATAGTGTATAATTTGAATTGATGATATAATATTGTAATTACATACTAGTTATTGTTATAAACTAAAAATAATATGTATTACAACTGAAAACAATAGTATTAGATTTCCTCAAAAATTAAAAAAACAATAGTATATATATATATATATATATATTAAAAATAGTATTAAATAAATATTAAAAGTAATTTAGAAGTAAACATTAACTACCAGAGAATAAGGCAGTTATAGTAAAATAACTGAATTTTAATAACTACAACAACAGAAGGATGAGCCTTCTACTTGCTGCCATCAATTTCAACACAAACTCTCTTTACTTTCTGCTGCAACTTTCATTCCAAACTTCATGTTAAACATAAAATTAATGCCTTCCAACAAAAAGCACCCATCTTGGATTGAATTTTCATTTACCAACATATGCACTTCAAATCCTATACAATTAAGAATCGCATTTCCATGTGATGTTTATATACAGAAACCTAACCAATAACTACACACAGTATTAAATGCAGACAAAAATGAAAAACCTACTGTACATAAATGTATGCAGAAGCAGATGCTGACAGGAAATAAAACCTGACATCTAATCTTAAGTTCTCCGAATTAATTTCCAGGTGGAGAAGCAATTGTTGTTCTATTAATCAATAACTTTTAACTAATTGATGGTAACATTGGATCCATACCAAGTCCAGATCCCCCAAAACTTCCAGGCTCAGCATGCTTCACCCTCCCAAAATAGCGTATGTGCCGCAATAGCCTGGCTAGGAAGGTGTTGTGGCATATTGTTGAGCTATCACAGACCACTGCTACATGTTTCCGCGCTCTTGTAATGGCCACATTCATTCGCCTGCTGTCTCCCAAGAATCCGACAGCTCCCAAAGTGTTTGAACGAACCTAGTAAACAAGATAAACAATATGAGAAAATTAAATTTATTCAAATTTCTTAATTATGCCCAATAATTGGAAATTCAATGAAGAATATTCATTAGATGCAAAGTGAAGCTACTGCAATGTAACTATACCATTGATATGATTACTGCATCAGCTTCACGCCCTTGGAAGCTATCAATAGTTGCAACCTCAATGCCAACTGCCTCCGGTAGTTCTTCAAGCCTGTCTCTCAAGAGTTGTACCTGAGCAACGTAAGGAGATTGAACTGCAATACTTGTTGGCCTAACACCTGCAAGATGGGTTCAGTCGAAAATTTATGCATGTTAGCCTCCAAATTGGAAGAGCTAGAAATACCATAAATTATGGTCTTATATACGATTACTCAGCATGCATGGTATGGAATCACTAAACATGCTAACTAATACAAAGCCAAAAAGGGAAGTGTATGATTATAAAGCCATTGATATTCAATAGAATCTATAACGGTGTGAAAGCTTATGTATCCATAGAACAGAGTCTACAACAATGAAAAACAATCAAATTCCAGTAACAACTCGAATTGAAATCAAATTTACAGTTAGGCTCCTAGGGCTGCAAATAATTTTCTTTAAACACTAAATGAGGCAAATAAAGAGATTATGAATAGCTAGTTAGATACAAATGGTAATTTAAGCATTAAATAATCATTATATCACAATAAATATGAAATTCTCAACTAAAAACATTGATTTAATATATGTTTTGGCCAAAATTAAAAGAGACGAGTGATGAGTTTTAAATCATGGCTTGATCTCGGGTCGACTAGTTATCGAGCCGGCTCATTTAGTTTTTGAACAAGCTTTGATCGAGCCAAGCTCCAAGTAACTCACTAGCGACTTGACTCGTTTGCAGTCCTAGTCTTGCTTATTAACATGCTAAAATTTAATAATTTTATTACGACAGATCGATAGATAAAACTATAACCTATCCAGTTAAAATTCAGGGTATATTCACACAGGAAGCTGAATTCATCCTTCAGCAGGTAAGAAGCATTCAGCAAGTGTATGTGTATCATCACTCTTAGTGCATGCCGAACAGAAAGGGGAAGTGTTATCTATGGCAATATTATTTTACCATTCAATAACATTCAGGCTATCAATGATAGTGCAAGATATATGAGCACTTAATTTAGACACAAGTGGGAAGAGATTACTTACCTGCATATATTAAGGAAATGGCATGTTGGACAACAATTTCAGCTTCCCCTTCATTGTAAAATGAACCTGTCCCAGCTGGGTCCAAATGTTCTTCGCAACCCATTGACAAACTTCCATATGGCATTCTTGTGTCGAGCAACAGCAGGGGGCACTGAGTAATCCATGTGGGCTACAGAAATACATATGAATTGTCAAGGTTCCATGAAATAAGTCCAAATGACAGCAATTTGTAGCTAGAAAAGAATCACAAAGAACCTAATTTCAGCAATAAAGTATCAACCAAGACAACATGGGGGAAATATTCTTAACTAAAACATTTGATATACACATGAAGGTAAAATATGATGAATTGCTTATGGTGCGAGAAGTTCAATAAATATATTAAACATCTATAAGAACAAAAGGATGAATGATCTAATAATAAATTTTTAAAAGAAAAATTCCCTCCAACATTTTGACAAAAACATTCAAGTGATAAATCAAAGACTAAATCACCAGAGATATGTTACCTTAACAAAAGGAGAATCTACAAGAAGATGTGAAGCAACAGGTGAAGAGGACATTAATAATCCACCATACATCTCCTTGGAGGCCCAGCTAGCTATTGCATCATTCATACGGTACTGTGTTATTAATTTAGTTGCAAGGATCCCTTCGTGCAGAGCTGATGCTCTTTCCAACAGAGATATGCCAAGTCCACCTTCCAAGGCATTTCTGGATAGAATCACTGGAGCAAGCTGGCACTGGTCACCAGCAAGAATACAACGCTTACCCTGCAGTATTGGGATCCAGCAAGAAGGTTCTATTGCCTGCGCTGCCTCATCAATAACAACCAGGTCAAAAGTATCCAATTTCCGGATCAGAGGATCAGCTGCTCCAGTGTTAGTTGCAAGAACCACTTTCGCACTTGATAAAACTTCCTTCACAGTCTCTTTCTCCTTCTTCTTCAGTGACTTCCCCAGCTGTTTTAGAAGCTGACGAATGCCAGCAGCTAAAGAATCATCCTTTAAACAATGTCTCAGGTCTTTTCTTAGATTAGCCTTTTTCCTTTCAAACTCCAAACGGAAAGTTTCCATCTTAGAATTCACTATCTCACTCAAGGATTTTGATGCTACAGCAGAAGAAATACGTGATGGATTGCCAACTCGAACAATATCTAGCCCTATATTTGAAAGCTTCTCAACCATATTGTCAACAGCTGCATTTGTAGGTGCTGTCACAAGCACCCTTTCACCTTGGTCAACAGCACGTACGATAAGTTCCTTAAGCAAACCTGATTTCCCAGTACCAGGTGGCCCTTGGATTATCAGCAATGATCGCTTCTTGTTCAATCCCAATGCAATTGCCCTCTGCTGCGAATCATCAAATGTTAAACTTCCAGAAGATCTGTCCACATCTGTTTCAGTCCATTCTGCCAATTGCTTCTCCTCCAACCATGCAACATCTTCCTTGTCACCAAATAATGTAGCCACCACAGCAATAGATGGATTTTTCTTCTGCAGACCATTCTTTTGAAGCAGCATCAAGGCCTCACAATTACGCTTCAAAATAAGATTGCAACAACCTATTAATTACGGTAGTTAAATGCAGAAAACACTAAAAATATTCTGAGAAGCAGAGAAAAGAATTTTTTTTTCATAACATCTTAAGTTGTAACACAATAGATCAACCCAGAAAATTTGCTTGCATTAGTAGCAGTTACTTTCCAGGTTGAAAAGAGTGCAACAAAGAGCATTGTGAATCAAACTGAAGAACTACCAAAGATATGATTTAATTAAAGATAAAGGTTATGATGGAAGGCAAGTTGTTAAGTAATTGGAAATCTTAACAACAAGAATCCTGACACCAAATATGATAAATGGGGGCAAAAATTGCTGAAGAAATACCAATTTACCTAATGTATCACAAATACTTACAAGTACAACAAAAAAAAATGTGTAAGGTGACTTATCAATACCTCATATGTGAGTGCATCAGCTAACCCATGGATACGATCAATGCGAACACTCTTGCCAAAGAGTCTAGAGAAGGTAGAATCACCATGACGAGATTCCAAAGCCAAAGTGATGCTACAGCCATCATCCCCAAGGTTGTTCACAAAACCCTGCATGCAAGCAGTTGCCACAGCGCCCCTGCTATCACAAGTTCTCACACAAACCATATCTCCAGGTGAAAGAGTTGTGGGTGGCAATCGATGATTTCCTTCGACTCTAAACAATACTAGGTGCATTCCTCCTAATCCTGTATATAAACATCCCAATTCCCATATTACTTGGCAGGCGTTTATCATTTAAGACCCTATCTGCAGAGACAAGCAAAGAAAATTAGTAATGGAAAATTAAATTACTAAGTAACCTGTAGACGTGCTAACTGCATACAAGTTGCAGATAGTGTCGCAGAGCTCTTGCTGAGCCTGGCCATGGCTAACCAAAAACTCAATAGGTTTAGATGAATTGGAACTTTCATCAGGTGCAGGAACTGCATTCAACTCCTCCTGTGTAAACTCCAACTCGGCATCCCTCTCTATGCGGAGCAATTCTGACATTCTCCGGGTAAAATCATCAATCCTGCCTTGTATAGCCTTAGCTTTCTCCAGGTTCATCCCCAAAACTCCTTGCAAAGGCTTTGGAGCCAACATCTTTCGAGCAACTGCCCTATGCTGAGCTGTAAATGAATCGTCTCAGACCACAATCCAGACTTGCAAACATAATCTTAATATGCCTTATTCATCCATTACAGAGTAAAGATACTAATTAACAAGTCAAGCCAGAAAATGAAATATGAATTCTTTTGTTCATCCAAAAATGGAATATTTTCTATAGATTACAGCATTAAACAACTAGATGCTTGCAAGTTAAAGCCATAATGTAAAAATCTTTTTAGTAGTGCGAGCTATATGAAATACTGAGAAATTGGAAGAAACCTGAATTGGCAAGCTCCTTAAGCAACTTCCAAGATTCAGTCTTTTGCCAATCCTGAACCAACCCTTTAGACTGCAATTCTTGAAGAACAGCCCTTAGTTCTCTTTGGAAATGATCAAACAGAGTTGGATAATGAGTACAAGCCTTGAAGCAAAGAGCCTCAAAACCCAAAGGAATAGGAACAGCATTAATATAAGGCTGCGCTTGTATAACAAAAGTCAAGCCAGCCTCTAATCCCATCCTTTGCCGGAGTTCTTGGAACTCCCCTTGCGTCTCCGCCGCAGCAAAATCCGTCGCCATTGCTTTCATTCCTTGGCTTATCCATTTGACTACGCTCTTTCCTAGATCTCTCCGTCCAAGAGGGTCCCCATTTTGATGCAAAGTCTTCACATTTATCTTCTTTTCCACTTCATTTTCCTCATCCTCTTTAACTTTATTCTCCTTAGTTCTAGGAGCAGCAGTTGGTGGTGCTGATTTGACAGGAACAGGATTTGGTTTTGAGATAGCAACGGCTTTTTTCGGAATTTTTCTTTTCTTGGTTGTGGTTCTGGGTTTGGTGGCGCCATTACTACTACTCAAAACGAAATTTTGAAGCTTTGAAGGAGAAGGGTATTTGGGATTAAAGAAAAGCAAGTGGGAATTATTAATGGAGGAAGAGAAAGAAAGGAATTGGGTATTGGGTAACTGACGAGGCAGCCAAGGGAGGGAGGAGAGACTCAGGCAGCTTGGCAACTGCTTCAACACAAAACTTGATTCCATTTCAATTGGAACCAATCACCTTTCTCCTCGTTATATATTACAGATATTTTTTGTCATTTCTTTTATGAAACTAAATTTTCAGTTCCTTCCTTCACAAAAATAATACTGAAAAATGGTATATCATCAGATTATAAAAAATAAATAATTTTTTATTCTCCAAAATATCAAACTACGGAGATTAATGAATTGAGGAGCGAATAAT
Source organism: Croton setiger (assembly GCA_948099555.1). Taxonomy (NCBI): domain Eukaryota; kingdom Viridiplantae; phylum Streptophyta; class Magnoliopsida; order Malpighiales; family Euphorbiaceae; genus Croton; species Croton setiger. The sequence goes on from CANUEY010242231.1 coordinate 21,261, forward strand.
AAAGACAAATTAGGATATTTATGAAGTAGGTCGTCGGGTAAGGTAAGACGTTTTAAGAGGAAGGTATGAAGAAGTAGGAGTGTAATTGGGTGATTGTGATTTGCGGGGCTTCTCTTTTTTGGCAAGTCCAACGTGGTCTTTTGTTGTTCTATACTTTCTTTTTTTTATTCAGAAATTGCATGTGGCTCACACCATTTCTCAATGATTCTGTAAATTGAATGGTTGACGTGTGCCACTCTCCCCCCCTTATAATTTCAGTTTTCAAGTTTCTTCTGACGCTGACTTGTAAATTCTAAATTTTCCTTCTTCCCATTTAATATATTTAAAGTGTAACGTAAGAAGCACAATACTTCTCATTTGTCATTACTAATAAAAAAGAAGATAAAATTTATGCCAAATTATTATTATTTAGAGTAAAATTTGAAGAATTTTTAGTATACTATTAATTGCATTTCAAGTTACAAATTTTCAAATATTTAGACCATCCATTAATATATTTTTAGATGTGTTAGAAATTACTTTAGATAGTTATTAGTGCAATAGTACCTTTTAAAAAAGTAAATGTAATTATTAGTTATTTATTTAATAATTATTTTAGAGTATTTAAAATAAAATAAAACATGTAAGGTGTTGATTATAAATTAAAATTATGTATATAAAGACTTGGAGGACGATTATGCGGGTAAAGGGCTTGGTTGAAAAGAAAAGAAAACTATAGGGTGAGGAGTAAAAGAAAGAAGAAAATAGAATGGTTAAAATGAAGTTTTGTAAATCCTAGCACCCATCCAAATGGCATAGTAGAAATGTTGGAGGCAACTATAATAGCACCCATCTAAAATTTAATATTTTAGTCTCTATACTATTTTTGAAATAATATCAATTTTTATAATTTTATTATAATAAAATGTAAATATCATTTTCTATTTTGTAGTTAACAATATGATATGGATAACTATACAATTTTTTTATTATATTAATTTCTATTTATAGATTACAATTAATTCAAATATAATATTTATTAAATATTTTTCAAAAAAGAAAAATTTATCTAATATTTAAAATATGTGATATTTATTGAAAATCACTATCAAAAGTTATTATTTTTTATAATTTTTTCACTTTTACAATTTAGTGTATTGCACTTATTTAAAATTTGACAATGTGGGCTATATTTACAAATGTACACTACCCCTTGATCTTTTGGACTCATAAAAATAGGTGAACTAACCAAACCATTATATGCTCTCGAGAAACAATAAACTTTTTTTTTTAAAAAAAATAATTAAGAAAGGGTTAATTATAAACTTAGTTAATGTAACTTTAACCTCTCGACTTATAATATTTTTTATTTATTTATTTTTATTTTATTACCGTTAAATTTTTTAATTATTGATGGTTAAAATGAATTATAATCTTTAAGATTAAAATGAACTTTTCCATCAATTTCTAGCCAAAATGAAATCTTTTATCCAAAAATTTAAATTCTGATTATACAAATGAGTATAACAAATAGAAATTTTCGTCAAGAACAATTGAAATTCAACCTATATTTCTACATCATATTATTAAAATCGGCAAAAATTTTATCAGAATATTTTCAGGTCGCGTGATTCGAATTGGACTTATAGGTATCTTCTTCTTCAACTGGCAGACGATAAGATTGAGGGCTCTACAAGACTCATTGAAGCACGACTTTCAAATAGAGGTCTCATATCTTTCATTTAACTACTAAAGTTCTTCAAATCAATAGTTTATATTTTGATAATCGAAAATATAAACCGTTAAATTCCAATTTTGAAGCTTAATTGCCGTGATCTATTCAAGAGTAACAATGAGTAAAACAATGGTAACGGTGATAGTGATCTATTCAAGAGTGACAATGAGTAAAACAATGGTAACAGTGATAGGTTAAGAGTGACAATGAGTAAAACAATGGTAACGGTGATAGGTGTCATCAACGACCATAATTTCGTTTTCTCTTTGGATTTTTTTTTCTTTTTTCCGATTATTATTATTATTATTATTATTATTATTATTATTATTATTTAACAAAAATTATTAAAAACCAAAGGACGAATGTGTCTAATATGTGAATACATTGGAACTAAATTATAATTAACACTAAAAACATAATTAAAAGTTATTCAATCATCCTTTACTTTGGAAATTGGGATGAAGTATTTTAGCGGTGGGGATTGGGAATTTATTTTTTTTTTTTTTCGAGGATTGGGAATTTGAAAACCCGACCTTGCTACGCGAGGCTTGGGCTTGCGTTTAATTTCTGTGAGGTGTGGAGCAAGTATCCATCATCTATACATGGCCACGAAACTGTTTGATGCTCACTGTCACTTGCAAGACCCAAGAATCTTCAGCAAGGCTCCTAGACTCATTGCCACTGCCGTCAATTCCGGCGTAGTTCATTTCGCCGTTAATGGAGTCTGCGAAGTATTCACTCATATCAATATTTTCTCCTTCGATTATCATTTTTCTTTTGTTTTTAAAATTTGCGGAGGAATTTTTGTAGAACGATTGGCATTTGGTTAAAGAAATGGCAGATCACTATCCTTCTGTGGTACCCTGCTTTGGTCTCCATCCCTGGTGAGTTTCTGTGTTTATATTGATTTGGTTGTAATTATTTTGGCTTTCTTGATTATTGTTATTTATTTATTTTTTTATCATTTGTAGGTATGTTGCAGAGAGAACTCCCAACTGGATGAACACACTCAAGGGATATTTTGATGCCAATCCTTCTGCGGCTGTTGGAGAGGTTAAATTTCAATTTCCCTTTTCATGGTTTCTTTTTTGCTACAGTTATATGATTGATTGACATTCTGGATATATGCATATATGTTTTTGGAGATAGAAAGATATCAAATCGGCATGTTTGACGTTCGTATATCTAATGTCTGAGATTCTTATATCACATGGGTGCATATGAACTTTACGCAAATCTTATGTTAACTTTTCAGATTGGTTTGGACAAAGGCTCTCATGGGAAGAAGATTGACTTTATGGATCAGGTTTGCTCCATATATAGTGCTTTATATTTTGTTCAAGTTACTTCAACATTTAAGGGTTGAGATAAAGTTGTATACCCATAATGCTATTGATTGAATGTTGCTGTTGTGTCAATGTTTTTTGTTCCTTAATTTTATTCATTGATGTAGATGGCCAGCACAATCAATGAATACTTTCTGTTTGGAAAGTAATAATGTAATTGTATGGTCTAAGAGGATTTTTAATACAATTAATGACTTTCTTGTACCTAAATTAGAAGTAGATTCGACACAACTTATCAAATTCAAACAGAATTAAGATGATCTGTCATATGTATCTGAATATGTAACATGGTGCCTTTACATGCATTAAATGTGAATTAAACATGTTGATCTTCACTAACTGTTGATAAAATAAAAAATAATGTCAATATTAATTGATATTTTTACAGATTTGATTTTAAATGGGTGAAGTTTTTCATTCTAGGTGGAAGTACTTCAGCAACAACTTGACCTTGCAAAAGAGCTGAATAGGCCAGCATCTGTTCATTGTGTTCGAGCTTTTGGTGAACTTCTTGAGATAATGAGGTATGAATTTGAGTTATTTTCCATCCACTTAAATATTGAAGTTATATTCAAATCGTGGAAGTAAAGGATCATAACATTCAACATACAATTAGTTATGTTTATCTTGTTGAATATTGGTTAATGTAGGTTCAATGAACGCTTTAGTGAAATATACTTTTGGCAGTTGTGGGCAATTGTTCTGTTTTGTGGCTTTATGAAAGTAAAATCCTTTAATTTGTGCTTTGCTTTGCATGTGAACTTTTGGTGTTACTCATCAAATTAACCAATTGACTTGACTATTCAATGAATCTGTCATTCAAGTCTTTGATGCTTGCAGAACTAGTAGTTATTGTGTCTCATGGCTTTTTATCGGACCTACTTTATGTTGCTGTTTGAGATATTAAACTCTACACCGAGCTCTTATCTGTTAATTTTCAAACACCAGAAGCAAGGGACCTTTCCCTGCTGGTGTCATTCTTCATTCATATCTAGGTTCCGCTGAGATGGTTCCGGAATTTGCCAAGCTTGGTGCATATTTCTCCTTCTCAGGCTTTCTTATGTCCATGAAAGTGCAGAAGGCTAAACGTATGCTGAAAGCGGTTAGTTAAGTTCATTAATTGCATTATTGTCTTCAATGTTATGTTGAAAAATCCAACATCCTTATCCCCCCCTAAACTGGCAGGTATCTACTGACAGAATTTTGTTAGAGACTGATGCACCTGATGCTTTGCCAAAGTCAAATTTGGATTCTCTGTTTTTGGTAGATGAAGATAAATCAGCCGCTGAAGGGACTCAAGCGCAGGGAGAAAATTCTTTTTCAAGCACTGCATATCCTTCTAATGACCATTCATTTGCTTCTACAGAGTCATTACCAAAAGAAACCCCTAATCATCCTGCAAATATCCTTAGTGTATGTTATTCCGGATCCCTCTATGATGCATTATTTATTTGCTTGGTGTAAGACCCTTAATTTTTCAATACTTTTCCAATTCCAGGTACTCGATTATGTTACGTCTTTGCTAGACATGACCAAAGAAGAAGTTGCAGAACATAGCTATAGAAATGCAGTACGCTTATTTTCTTACCAAGGTTCCAAAATCTTGCAGAGGAAGAGTTAATGGGAACAAAATTGCAGTGGCCTTTTCTTATGCTTATATGGTATTGCAATTCCACCCCTCGGTGATGTATATTAAGAAGCTTTCGACTATAGAGAAGGGGGATTACGTGGTGATAGGTACTTGATTATGTTGCATCTTTGCTAGAGGTGGCCAAAGAAGAAGTCGCACATCATAGTTATAAAAACGCAGTACTTTTATTTTCTTACCAAGGTTAATGGCAACAAAATCACTATAGCTGTCTGGTGATTGAATTGAATGTTTGAGTCTTTTTTTCTTTTAAATTATTGTGATCTAGAAAATCTGAAATATCATGATTGTGTCATTCTTTTAATCCTGCCTCTTATACATTAGCAAATGAATCATGAAGTTAGAAATAGAATAGAAGCCAATCAACTTCAAATATTTTCAACATTTTGATTATTTTACTATTTATTTATTGTCTTAAATACCCTTATTTTGATTCATTTTTAACTATTCTTGCAAAATAAACAACAAGAAGGGCTACCTATTTATTTAATTTCTACCAATAACCCACATTATTATTTAAATTTAAAGTACGATTTTGTTAAGAGAGTTTAAAATACGATCATAATTGCCATATCACTTTTGCTTATATTAACTAACCAACTTTATTTTCTTCCCTACACTACTAACAAACTCACCTTCAATTACTTTCGAAAAAAACAAACCCACCTTCAATGCTTTTTATTGTTATTAGTTTTCCTTTCTTCCTTGATGGGTGGCTTCAGCAGCAAAACTCCAATCCTACGCCACCGCCTGCCACCGTAAAAACCAAAGGTCACCACCATGGCTCATTCATCGGAGGAAAATAAAGGAGTTGATACAATAATAATGTATATCGTTTCAGGATTTTTCTTCTCTTGTATTGTTTCAGGTGGAGTATTTCTTGGTCTTTACATTTTTCTTCCGTCATATGATACCAAATCTTGGTATCCTTATGCAGGTTTTTCACTTATTGGCATTCCATGGACTTTTTGGTTCTTTGCTTATATATATACAATATGCATAAAACCAAAAGCACAGCCGAAATCCGTCGTAAGATCCACCACCTGCGGTGGTGATACAGAGCCTTCTCTGTCTGTACATACAAATCCAATGTCTTATAAATCCAATATTGAGGATGGTGGCCCACGCCATGTACGTTTTGGTGCTGTTGTTGTGATTAATGAATATGAAAAAGAAGAAGAAGCTGAAGAAGAAGATAATGAAGAAGATGAATTGAAGTCTAGAGGAAATGAAATACCATTCGATTTTCTCTAGCTGTTTTTAGTTTTGTGAGTTCTCTTTCTTTCTTTTTTTTTTCTAAGAAAAAGAAACAAATTGCAAGATATCATGTGATGTGATGGAAATAAGGAAATACAACAGCAACAGCAAAGTCTAAGTCCCAAACTAGTTGGGTCAATGGCCTATGTGAGTAGCGTAGCCGGTCCCAAGGCCAGGTAAAGGAGGATGATTGCGGTAGGTTGACGGCCAGACTAAAACTATAGTCAAACATCTTATGGATCCTCATGGAAATAAGAAATGGAAAAAAAAAATGAATGGTATTTGTAAATTGTATGTTTTTTCTTTTGTTTTGCATATTTGTAAATTATGGTTAATTTGATGATTATAGGCATCAATTTGCATGAATTACTTTGATTTGGTGTGTAATTAAGAACGATAATGATATTTTAGAAGTGAAAATTCTAGAAACAGTGCTTCTTCTTGCTTATCTTGGTTTGATCACAAGAGATACTAAAAACTGAATATAATTCAAGAAAAGTTGCAGAAATATGTACTGTATGCAAGCAAAATGTACATAAATTGGTAGAAAAAAGGACCTAATAGTCATTATTTTGGATGCACTCTCTTTTTCTTAACTTGGCAATTACAATCATTCATGCTACTAATGCAACCTAATTTTCTTTTCATTTCTTTCCACAAACTAATCTTCCCCTTTTTGATCATTTTATGCTTGTTGCAATCATTACTCTCAATTTCTTTCCTCATCCTATAACATTCCTCCTCTAGCTCCATTACTTTAATGCTCATTTTCTCCATTTCAATCCTTACTTCTTCCTCTTTTGTCAAATTTTCATCAAAAACTTCAACTTCCTTTTCAATTGTATCCTTCTCTTCGCGCAATCGTAACTGTCCTACAAAGAGTACTTGCACCACAAACCTTACAGGCAGCCTTTCATTCTTCGCGGCATGTTCCCAAGCTTCTGGGGACATTTTATTGCAATCCAAGATTTTGCATACCTCTTCTCTTTCTGATTCTGTCAAGAACTTGTGCTTGTCAAGGTAAATGTCAATAGCCCTATATATTCCATCAGAATTTTTCTCTGGTATTCCTGATGATGATGTTATTACTGACATACCCGCGAGCTCGATAAATGTCTTTACTTTCAAGTCTATTTCACTTGCTAACTCCACTAAAAAATCTTCAATAAGTTGTGCAACTATAATCAGGCTAGAATTTTCGGAACTATTATAGTTGCTGTAAAAATGCTTCACAATCCTCCTTACACATTCTATGTTATATTGCATTTCCTTTGCATACCCTTGAGAAGGTATTAACAAATCTTTAACTGTTGCTTGGTCTAATTGCTTCCCAATCCTGCATTCCAACCCATTTCTACAACCGCTCCGCGATTCCAATAATATTGCATACTTAAGCATTTTACATAACAATGTGCAAGGAGTTAGTCCTTTTTTATCAGGCAAAAGGGTTTCAATTGCTTCAATCACATCCCTCTGATAGTTCCTCCTGTAAATTGACATGTCACTGCTATCTCCAGCAGAGAAAACCCATTTCTCCAAGTATTGACAGAGAGAGGAACTCACATATTCTAATTGAACTCCTTGTTGAATCATAGCGCGAATTGTAGGTCGATAAAGCTCAAGGGACAAGGTTGATAAATCCTCTGATTTCCAATCAAGAACAGCAAAAAGTCTTCTTTTTGCATTTGGTCTATATCCTTCATCATCATCATCGGTCGTATCCTCATTTGGATTCCTAACAATTAGTGGATCTCCAAGAAGAGAAGGATTAGCCTTTGCTTTTTCTACTAATGATTCTAAACAAGCATCAACTAAACCTATTTGAATAGCTTCTTGAAGCATTTTTCCCTTCAAAGAACGAAAAGCTTTGATTGTCTCGTCCCAGTTTGGAAGCACTCTCTGCTCAAATAAGGTCACAGCTTTCTTTTTTAGATTATTCTTGCAATGAGTTTCTGTCATTTCCAAATAGAAAGCAATGCAAATAAGAGGAATAACATTTTCAGACGAAAAAGTTACTTCAAACCCATGACAGAATCTTGCTAAAAGCTCTATAGTTTCAGGATTTGGGGATAAATGTTGAAGAAGAGTGTTTATGCTTTCTCTTGTATTTCCTTTGAGCAGAGAAGCTACTTTTGCAGATTTTGAAGCCAAAAGTTCCTGCAGAAAACAGATTTGAAATTATCAAGAATTCTATTATTGATATATTTCTAGATAAAGAATTAAAATGTACATAGCTCACCTTATCTAATGATAAAGAGAAGGCTGATTCATGTTCTGATGATGTATTATTGGACAACCTGAAATGAAAATGTGAAAAACAATATAAATAGGAAGAAGAGAACAAAAAGAAATCAAAGTTGAAAAAGGAAAATGGAGTACCAGGTTGATGATAGGTTTCTATTAGCCATTTCCTGAAAATTTGACAAGGTTCTTAATAATTGAAAATCAAACCTTAAAAAAAAAATGTTAATGTGGTTTGTGAAGAAGAAAGCTAGTCTGGATACGAAATTACTGATTCTATTGGTAAGTACAGTAAGAGACTAAGAGGAGGAACCACTCAACACAAAATCCCAACGTTCAAAACTCAAAAAGATTTTCTGTTATTCTGTTTCCGTTTTCTCTTTTTTCTAAAAGAATTTCTTTTTTTTAAAAAAAATTATTTATTAGATATTCAGATTGATTTTTTTTTTTTTTTAAAAGACAGCAACTCTACTTGCTATTGTTGTTGTTTACATGAAAATTGAATAAATCGAACACAAGCTTATTGTTAGGGATGTTGATGATCAATAATAAAGAACTCATAATAATTGAGCTGATATTCATTTTTTTTAAAGAAATTCTAAATATACAGAATGTTATTAAAGTATCAATACATCAATTGATTCAATTTTGAGTTTAATAACCTTTCTAAAATGCAATTAATTTCGCCACATGAAAGTTCCATATTTTCTCTTCAATTAATACTACAATTTTAGCAATAGTGAGTAGTAACGAGACTGTTTGCAGAAAAGACGTATAATAACGGATATTTGTTTTAACATGACTACGCCTGCGCTCAAATTATTCTTTCAACAGTTACAATTAAATTCTAAATAGCAAGTGTTAGCAAACATTTAACTTATGTTAAAATGGGAAATTCAATTACAGAACAAAAGAAATACAAAATTCTAGCTTGGAGATTTCTGTTAAGCCAGAAGCTAACCATGTTAAACAAAACCAAAATCCGACTTCTGTTCTGTAGCCTGGAGATCGCCGCATAATTGTTTTCCTTTCAAAATGTCAATTACTCTGATTTGAACCCAAACGGAAGCTCCCATTTTATAATTTCTGGAGAATTTTGAGTCTGGTCTTTTTGCTGTCTTCACCCAACTTTTAAAAGTTAATTAAATTATAAGACACGCCATTCCTTTCTATAAAAGTTTACCTCACTATCAGCTATGGTATTTGGTAGAGCCGCCTGTAAAAGCTTTTCTGTACGACAAAGCATATTGTGTAGAATGAAATAACTCAAGTGACTTGTGTTGCAGCTAAGCTGATATTAATAGCCTACTCTGATATCATTTTAAGTGAACAAGCTGTCCACAGTAAACTCATCAAACCCAAGTCTCCAAAGGCTTTGTAGCTGAAAGAGCACAAAGCTTTTACTTTCATATAACTGCTGAGAAACGTATATAACCAGATTTTTCATTCCATGGAACTTTGATTTTCAAGTGCAATACAGTGCACATAATCATCCCTGCAGCCAACAAAAATCCTTCCACCAATCATCACTGGTGAAGAGAATATGTCTCCTGGGAGCTTCAGTCTACAAACTTCCTCTACTAAATCTTTATTCGCTTGATTCATCTTGCCTGCCACATCCAATTTGATATGAAGCAAATGTATGGTTCCAGAACTTGTACATACACAAATCAACCTGAAAGACATCACACAAAGATGTTAGATACAACACATTCAAAACTAAACCCAGTGTTCTTTTGTTTCCTTGCCTGCCTGACACATGGGTGGAATCTGACACCAGCTGCAAATGATCATCGACATAAGCAGAGGCGGTTATTGGATCTCCAACATTGTACTCCCAGAGTAGATCACCTTTTTCCTGGAATGAATTTCGGGATTAAGGATGTGAAATGAAAGTAAACTTAAGAGGTAAAAGTTCCAAGTTCCCATAAAATATTGCAAGGCTCGAAATTACTATTGAGTACAATATACGAAAAATTAATTATGTAAATCATGCATAATGAAAATTAACAAAAGGATAGGAATGAACAGAAGGAAAAGAACTTCCGTTAGCAAAGACACTGAAAACACAAGTCCGGTCTTTTATTTTCAGATCATGAATGAAGGGACTCATTTCTGAATATGGATTTCTTCTTTCCGCACCACTGCTACTACACAAGTTATTAGACCCAAAGAGCAACTAGACGATTGTTCTTTCAAGACTCATGGCAAAGCCCTATCAACGAATAACAAAAAAGCATCCCCAACTTCTACTTTCTGCTTTTCGGAAGTTTAACCAAAATCTATTTTTCTTTTGTCATTTCAATTCCAGGAAGGTCACCATTGCTTAGCTATGCGTTTCGAAAGGACACTACTTCACTTTTCAGGTTGTGTTCATATATGTTAGCACACATGCCTGGGTTGGTCAATTTGTTTATTTATAAAAATGCCACGGCACCAATTCCTACCAAGAATCCCATAATTCCTAGCTACCATATATACCATGATTATGATTGATATCCAGATTTCCGCAAAACATTAAGATTAAAACCTGACATGCATAAGTATAAGGTTAACAATGAATAGTACCATTGCAAATGAATATATGCTTCCATTTCTGGAACATATCAACACCTGTAAAAAAAGGAAAATCAGAAAGAGACATAGGGACAAAAATATTTGACCAATAAATAAATCATTCATTTCACAGCTTACGTTTTTCTCCCCATATTCACGTGAATCACAAATTAATATTATAAGATACAGAAAACAGACTCAATATCAGTTGATGTAGTCGTTGTTAAGTAGTCCACTTATTCTTTATTTTGTTCACTAGGAGTGCAATAAACCTTTTGGATTTTTTTTTTTTTTCCTTTGAAGGCTTTTTTGAGTTTCAGTTCTCTTCGAGATTGGGCCAACTATATAAATTCCCAAAAGTTTTGTGAAGTTCAAATTATACCCAAAATTCAACTTTGTTTTAAAATATACAAATTGGAAAAGTTGAGACATAATTGCACTCAAATCTTGATAAAAAGATAAAATTGAGTATTATTTGAATTTCATTAAAAAGGTTTTGGGTATTTTCATATAATTGCATAATGAGAAATATTAAAGTTGAACAGCTTAAAATACTATCTACAACGATTTCTTCTTTGGGGTAAGTTTTCGAATTCTCTTGCTCTATCCTGCTTTCTTCTAGCAACCATCACACTTTGGCTTATGTTGAGCATTTTGACTTCCAAATTTCACAAGTATATAAAAAATGCAAACCAAAAACTGAAAAACAAAATCTGAAATTCAAGAAAAAATACATGGAAATCTTAAACTCCAACAAAATTCCACGGTCAAAATTTTAAATACCTAAAGTCATAATTGCCCATTCAAAAATCTCTATCCAAGAAGAAAATCTTAAGTTCCCTTTATAAAATCAATGAAATCATAATTATACTGATAGATACAATTCATTTATAATGCACGTTTAACACAAATAAACACTCCCTATGGAATAAATGACTTCCATAAATTTGTGGAATTTATTTACAAATCATAGTTTTCAGATTTCGAAGCTAAAATAATATGAATTTGAATTCTAAAAAATTGGAACTTTTGAATTGTTCCTATCTGCTCAAATTCTTCAAATGTTGGAGGAATCTACAAATGAATTCCACTATACAACCAAACTTTTTTTTTATTTGCTACAAACATAAGTTAAGCATTTCAAACATATCACTTTAATTGCAAGTGAATTCCACACTTATGATCATTTATTCCAATTAACCAAAGTTTACAAGAAAGAGAATAAAACATAAAATAAGCTTAATTCAGATATTATGTACCAAAAGAAGAAAGTGATTTACCTGAGAAGGAAGCACATAAGAGGTACACGCTCCTGCAAATATTGGACCACCAGTTCTTTGCTGAACAAGAAAATGATCATTATAAAAATCTATGCTTAGCTGTTCTAGAATCACAAACAAGAAAAGACCGTTTAACGATAAACTTGACAATTTTCAACAGAAAAATAAGATTGCAACAAGTGTTACTATAGCATTAGAAATGCCTCCCTCATGCACAATTCTATGCCAGAAAGGCCAAAAAACAATTCTCTGCCAGAAAATCTGATGCAGCAGAAAAGTTTAGGCAATGAAGTCTCAAAAATTGGGGCAAGAATGTCTTGTTGGAACATCATTAGATAATAGATTTTAATATAACCTTATAATCAAATTTCCGAATTATTAGGAAAAACACAATATCAAAACTGATTGATGCCCACCTACTTATGATGGTATAGTGAAATGTGATGAAAATATAAAAATAAACTTGAACGAATACATACCCGCCAAACGATGGATCCATCTAAATCCAATACAACAATGTTCCCATCGACTAAACAACAAATAACTGCACCAAAAGGAAAAAGGACGTAGTGATAATTATGACAAGATTAATCCACCTGCAAAGAAAGCAATCAAACGAATAATATGTATACCATATCCATGAGGAGCTTCTACTGAAAGTGACCCAAATACTGGCACCTCTAGCTCGCGCTCCCATAATGCATAAAACGGTAGAGCCTGCATTTATACAGCAATGCCAAGTAAATAAAGCATCTCAACAGTATCTGTGAAGTGTGAACAGCATGAGTTGACACCCCAACCCCTCAGCTTTCTCCTTTGAAATGCATTGCATTGAGAAATGATAATTAGAGATGCAAAGCCTTACGCTTGCACTTACAAGGAGGCTATTTCATTGGATCGAACCTTAGCCATGCACTCAGGCTCACCCTTGGAACAGCATCAAAAGTAAATAATCAAAATTTTAATTACAAACAAAAAGGTATTTTATCTAAATAACTTAATTTACTATTAATAAAGTTAAACTTGAATAGGGCAACAAGTGGGCTCAACTTCAGCTTATTTGTTCACAAGGAAGAAAAATGGAGTTCATTATTTCAACTGAGAGCTAATGAGCTTGGTTCAACAATCATAAAATAGATGAGACATATTCAATTAGTACACAAAAAACAAGTATATAACACTCTAACTTCGAATAATTAATAGATTGTCAATAAAAGTTAAATGAATACATGTCAACAAATAAATTGCATAGGAAAGTTGCTTCAAGTTACCAGAAGGTCACATCTATACAATTCAAGCTTAGGGTTGAGGTAGAGGTCGAGTTCAAAAAATAAGCAACTTGAGCTCAATCATGACAATGTCTTAAACTTGAGTTTTAACCAACAACTTAGGTTATCAAGTGTAGCAAGCCTAGGTCATGCAATATGCTCGGCAATTTTCGCTGTATATAAAAATCTCATTTAACAATGACACCATTGATAAGTAAATTAGACACAATAATCATTAAGGATGGTCCAAAGCAGTTATTTGTTAGTATTTTTCTCCATCAATTTATTTTTCTTTTGGTTATAGATTGGAAGCATGGAGCCTAAGGTATGACTTCCATTAACTTTATTCTTAATGCTTCTCTAGCATTCTTTTCTTGTCAATAATGTCTTGCCAATAGACCATCCTGTCATACATAAAATTCTGTTTATAGCCAATCCAAATTACCTAAACTGGATGCACTTCCTACTTGTGCTTTACGATTGACAGTTTATAAAAAGCAGAATTCACTGTTTAAACTTAGGCATCTAGCAATAAAGATAATGGGGCAATATAGTTAATGATTGTTGAGAACTTGCCTTTATGGATACAGCTGTGACACGACCACTAGTTGAAGCCACATAAAGAGTGTCATGCACCTAACAAAAATAATTAAACATCCAATCAGGTGCTAAAGTAAAGAAGTTTCAGTAATTTTCATATTGGATTTACTGTATTCCAACAATAAAAGTAAAAAAGAACATACTATATTAATATATGGAATGTGATACTCAATTGGTTTAAAGCTCAAATACAAAACTTGCAGATAGTTGCAGCTCGGGTCTTGGGTTCCACATACATATGATTAAGCTCAATTACTTACGAACATATGGGATTGCCAGAGGTAACACAAGTTAATGAATATCTCTATAGGTTGAAATAAATGGGCCCAATCTCTTGCTTCCATAATGTTAAAGCCAAATAATAACATAATAAACCATAATGAAACCTTTGAGGAACATGAAAAATCTAATAGGTTGAAAATCCAGCAAATATTTCAATAGCATTTATTATGAGGAACGGATGCACGACATTTAAGAAAAATTCATACTATGAAAAGATGCAAGAATTGATAACAAAGTAAAATGTTGACAGATTAAATTAATAAAGGTGTTCGTCCTTTGTGAAGTCAAATCAAAAAAAGAAAACTCACTCAATGCAGATGAATGATGTTGTCCCACAAACAAAAAGTAAATTGGTGTCTCAGTTAAAATTGTTGAAATGTGATGTTTACCTCATTAATTGCAGGTGACCCAAATACACTTCCACCACATGATATCTTATATGAACAGCAATGATTTCTGTAATCGAGAGCATATAAATTGTGATCATGGGAGCCACACCTGTACATGTTTGTCTCGAGATCAGTAACTTGTTTCAATTTGACATGCATTTGCCACTAGAAACTTCTAGTAGGAAATCGACGTATTGTAATGTTGTCAGGAGATAAAACCAGCAACACATAAATACAGTGTTACAGTCCTCAGTATTTAGTCTAACCATATTCCAGATAAGGGACTTTTATGAGTGAGGAGTTCAAAGGCTTTTAGGTAATGGTCTTCATTGATGGCACTGGAGAGGAGGCCTCATGAAAAGGCGATAAACCAAGAGGTCTTTTAACTAGTTCAAGACTTTTACACAGCAATATGGGAATACGTAGCATAAAGGTGTCTGCTATCTGATTTATTTTAATGAGTAAAAAGGCCAAAAAAGGCAACATAAACAGTGAAACCCAAATATGAAGGAGAGCTTATTTACATTAAACAGAATTTTAGGTTTTTTTTTACCACTTCTCTCTTCTTCTTGGTCATTCTGCTTAATCTATAGCGCAAATGGATGAAGAAAGTAGGTCAAACAGAAATGCTTGACTTACTGTTCAAATGTCATCTAGTGATTTAAAAGAAATCTACCTAATTCTCTTATTCAGCCAAGAAAGAGACTGCAGTATCTAACCTCAACTAAAAACTATAAAAAGAAACAATAATAAGCTCTGCAGAAAAAATATGACATGGAAAAAAAATTCATGTTACCAGATTAAATGTCTGCGTACATCCACCAAAGGCTGGCACTTCACCTTTCAGAAAGAAAACACACATCAACGTCAATGTCAACATACAACAAAATGAACTTCTAAAATTAAAACAGAGCAATAGGCAGAAGGCTGCAAACAGATGAAAGGCAATATGATGTCTTCTGCAGTTCTCCCAATTATAAAATGAATAATAATTAGTAAATTTAAAATGATAGGAAACAGAAAAATTAAGCCAACTGATAAATAAATAAATAAAAAAGGCAAAGGATTCTCAGAAATTGCAACCTAAACTGTAAAAATTCTCAGTTTATTGTTGTACCTCAGCACTTGTCTGAAAAGTCCAACAAATATTGCCATTGAGAAAATCAAGAAAATACAGTTTCCCTTTGTAACAACCAACTACAACCTGTTAACGTATAGAAAAATATGAAAAGCTCTGACAATGCTCAAAATGGAATAATATGATGAACTATACACGATGTGGAAAAAACCTGTGAAAAATCGGCAACAATTGCTGCTGTACACTCAACCCGGCCTTGTAGCTTGACTTCCCACAAGATAGAACCACTACACGGAAGTACAAGCATTGATAGAAGATGTACAATTAACACCAGCAGTTTAAGTTTTCGTGCACAATGTGAATAGTGAAATTGGTTCATAATTATTTTCTGACTAAAATGCAATAAAAGATATAAGCAATATGCCAGAGTAACAATAAATAGGAATTGAAACAGAAGAAGGCAACCACTTAAGCTAAATCGCATTTGCACCGGTCACGCACACCAAGAAGTGGCAACATTTGCATCTACAAAATTTGACTGTGTTTCCATAATACCTTGTTCTGAAGTTTTGAACACACAAAGGAGCCCCCAGTTTCCCAAGGGTTATTCATGGTCATGCATAAAATTCTGGACCAGCACTAAATTCCTGGATAACCAAGAAATTTTGCTTCTTTTCTTCTTCCAATGCAAAACTAATCCCTTGCACTCTAAACCCACTCTTGAGATCCTACCTATGCCTAATTTTAAGCCAGTTAAAAAAGACTAAAAGGAGTTTATCCAGCGGTCTTCATGTCATTATTATTTTGAGCATTAAACATGAACTTTGAAATTATAATGACAAGCAGCTGGTAACAACAGCACAGATAATCTCTTATCTTTTTCATAAACCACTAAAAAGCACTCACCATCTGGCATTTATGCAGACAAACTTATGAGCATGAGATCCAATAAATAAATAGACACCTTGGTTTTTGAACACAACAAGAGGTGATGCATCTACACAAGACTCCATGTGGACCTTCCACAACTCCTGCATCAAAGAACCCTTTCTTTTTCTCAGAACTTCTGCTTTCAAAGATAATTGATGGGTATTTCTCATATCGCATTCTCCTTCATGCATAACCTTGTTGCAATGGCTGAATGAAAAAGAGGTTGATGTCAAAGAAGGCCAAGGATATCTTGAAGGAATATGTTTATCCAGGTCAACCTCAAAGCGCTTGGCTATTGCAGCATTATTGTCACTGTCTAGATCCAGTTGCCGCTTTAGTGATTTATGGCTAACATTAGGAATTGCTGAAAAGTTCCAGCTATGTTCTTTCATGTTTAATTTCCAGCTAGTATCTGGTTTGATATCTTTGTGATAGGATTCATTATCAATGAGAGCATTGTATAATTTAGATGGAGTACTAAAGTTATAAAGCAATCTCATATCAATTCCAAGATTATAAGAAACATGAGCGGCAGTAATAGAACTACCACCCATCATGAAGAAATCATCATCATCCGATAAATCTTCAACCATTAAAGCATCACAAAATGCCTGTCAAAAACAAATAGCCATGATCTTTCACTTGCTCAAAAATAAGCTTTTTGTCCAACTCCAACTAACAAAGTGCTCATTTGAAGCTAGAGATGACAAAATGTTAAAAAATTTTAAGTGCAAGGAAAACCTTCTTTATATGATGCAAATGATCACTGGTCTCAGTACTGCTGGTCTTATCTTGATCATGCATGCTTGAAATTGCTGAGGATGCCAACGAGGCATAATCAATTTTTCCACTTGAAGATATAGGCAATGATTCCACAAATACAAAGTGATTAGGAACCATGACTAAAGGAACTCTGTCAACCATCCAACTTCTGATTGAAGATCTGACAGCATCACCATGTCTATTTTTATCTTTTAATAACAAAAAAGCTTTGAGGAACAAAAGCTTTTCTGGACCTTCAAAAGAAATCACTGCAGCATCAACAACATCAGGATGTCCCCTGATTGTATCTTCAATCTCTTCTAAAGCTATACGTTGTCCATTAACTTTTATATTGCGATCATTTCTGGTCAAGAACAACAAGTCACCACTTTGAAGTTGTTGTGCAAAATCACCAGTTCTATAATATACCTGACTGCTGCAGTCATCGACCAAACAGTTACAGATGAAGTTCTTATGCACGTTCACACTGTCAAATGGCATAGTTATAGACTTCGAAAAGTAACCACTACAAACACAGACACCACCAACACATATCTCTCCCTGGATGGGTGTATCAGCTTCACCAACAAGCACTACATCACAGTTAGAAATAGGCATGCCAATTGGAACACTTGTTAGCGCCTCTGTTTCCAAAATCATTGGCAATCTCTTGCAATCAAAATATGTACAGTCACCAGATACCTTAATTCAAAAGTTGAGGTATTTTTCAGATGGGGAAGAATTACTGAGAGAGAGAGAGATGCAAATTGCAGGATGAAAGCAATAAATACTGTCGGTAACTTCAACACATGGAACCAATTAAAAACATGATTTATTACCCTCTTATTCTGACCACTGTTATAATAATGAAGCATAAATAGTAATAATTTAACTAGTATAAATTAGCATTATAGGATGAAAGAAGAAAAAAGAAAAATAGAACATAAAAAAAGTAACCAGAATAAGAAGATACTAAATGAAGCATATATACCGTTTCTAAGTAACACCGAAAACAAAACATTAATTTCAATTCATGATTCTAAAATAATCATAACTAAAATGAAATTTTAAGGAGCTATAAGGTAGTAAGCAACACAAAAACAATTGTAAATTTCCTTCATTCTTAACTTTTGAAATCAAATGACAAATACTGTAGAGATTCCAAATTTCTTACCTCTGTACTCCCATACAAGTTCAAAATAGAGGTTTCGGGCAGTAAATGAGATAGTGAATCCCACAAGGATATAGGAAACACTTCCCCACTTAGCACTAACAATTTCAATGAGTTCTGAATCTGCATTTTGTACTGACTTTGCAAAGCAGGAAGAATAGCTCGCATAAGTGATGGAACAGCTATAAGCCTATTTATATGGTAGGCCTACAAGAATGGTTGATACAATGATTACTAAGTGAAATTATCAGTGATGGCATAAAAAATATAAATATCAGAACTGAGAGACAAAAATTCTTCCAAAAATGAAGGCAACAAGAGTAAAATACAGAGTCAGAATGAAACAACTCACACATTATTCAAAGTGAAAACTTTGACCATACAAAAGTAGAAAATCCAACATAATAAACAAGGTCCATGTTGTAATCATAATAAAATAGAAAAACTTCAATGTTGGTATTCTAGAAAACTAAAATACATGAAGAGCCTGGAAGGAATCAGGAAGCTGAAATCAATTACAAAATAGCAACTATACCTGTAAAGAATTGACAACAGAAAATGGATTGTTTCTCAGCTGGTTGAAAGGAGGTATAACCAGCGTACATGCAGCTAGCATAGCACTAAGAAATTCTTGCAGGTGGTCAATAAAACTAATTGGTGTTTTGAATAATAAGATGTCCTCTCCATCCGACGGATACAATTCTTGCATCCACAGAAAGCGATTTAATAGACCTTATAAGAAACAAAAAATTATTACTATCATTTAAACAAGAACCTATGTAATGGACAGGTGCAGTGAACAAAAATCAAGATTTGCTTAGAGATTTCCTTATTCTATGGCAACATGAATGTTATAGAGCTTTAAATTGCTAACTTTTTTCTTTCTGATTTTTGTCACTATAATTATACGGGAGATTATATAGCAAGATTACCAAACAAAGCCTCAGTATATGCAACAGAAAGAGAGCCTAGAATAATAGGTCAAGGCAAACAAACTGTCCAATAAGTATGAAAACATGAGAGCTCGCTCTATTCTAAAGAATAATGAAACCAGCAGATCAAGATAAACAAATAAAAACACCAATTGAAGCTGTACACTAATCTTAAAATGAACAAACACCATCTACTCTTTTTTTATACCTATCAAGTTTTCTTAAACTCAATTTTGAATATAATATTAAAATGAGAGTATTCAAAATTACAACAAATTACATCACAAACTAGCTCAAAGGAAATTTCACAGCCTGCATATCAACAATTTTCAGCTCATTCTTATTCTACAGTATAGCAACAAACATAAAAACAAAAACAAGTCCAAGTTCCAAAAAATGCTAACCTTCTTCAGTTCCACACACGCCTTTAGGCTTTCCTGTTGATCCAGAAGTGTACATTACATAACAGAATAACCTTCTTTTCTCTTTCTCACACGGCCAAGCTAAGTGCAGTGGACTGATACACTCTTGAAGACTGTCGTCCACGGAAAACCAGATGACAGGACAACAGCCGCATTCCACTATCCAATTCCACTGATTTTGTTCGTTAAAACCAGCTTTACTAAATGATGATTCAGAAGTAATAATAACATCAACATCCGAAGAAGAAATAATTGACAATATCCTATGTTTTGGCCATGAAGGATCAAGAGGCAAGAAAGCTTCTCCACACCTTAAAATCGAAAGAACGGCGATTATGTACTCCAAGGAAGGAGGCATATATATTCCAATTATCTTGGGCCTGTACACATTCTTATACACTGGTATGCTCAACTCGTCATCGTTACATTTGCCTGCATGAACCGAAAGTTAATAATGATTTCATTATTCGAGAGAGTGCGATTAATTTGAAAATTAAGCCTGAAAAAATCCGGACTGAAAAAATTGAACACACCCACCATCAAGCTTGTTCCGGAGGCGAGAGCTGAGGAAATCAACGGACTTCAAAACGTCAGCAAAAGTGAAACATTGGTCTCCTTCGTACACCGGTGGACTAGAAGCGAGACTGGGGCCAGTGTCGTTTGGTATTGCCGGAATTAGGGAGCGGTCACCATCTGACGATGTCGCGTGTACGGCTGCGATTTTTGTAGGGTTTTTTGTTGCTACTTTTAGAAATTGATGAGAAATGCAGCAACGCTGTTCCTGCTGGTCTTTTATGCGGTTACTCGCAGAAGCCATAGCAACAACACACACAGACTGAACTAGTGTGCTACCCTCCCTTTGTATAATCAAAAGACGGTAGCCTTTGTCGAGCTGAAAAGTTGCCGGAGAAATCACTGGCGGGAAAAAATCCTAAAATGTTCTCTCAATGTTCAGCCAACGCCCAACTTCCGTAGCACAACAGAAATAATTTCAATTTCTAATTTTTTTTAAAACATTTTGCATAACAAAATAATTTATAATTATATTATTATTAAATTTATAATCATTTATAATTTATAATATAGAGTTAAAATTATTTTCAATTTCATCCCAAATGCTGTTTGAAATGTTAAATTTATGATTTATAAGAAAGTTCAACTTCGAATTATTGTAACAAAATATGTATAAAAAAGTTCAACCTAGATTTATTGTAACAAAATTTATAGTAGTTTGTAGTGAAATCATATTTTAGGCCAAGAAGTAAAATTAAGTGACCAGCAACTTTTAAAGTTTGTTTTTAAGTAATGTTATAATATTTTAAAAAGTAAGTAAATGATAATTTTTTTATAATAATTTTAGTATTTTTATATACTGATTAATATAATTAATTTTTACATACTGATGAATAAATTAATTTTTATATATCACTTATGTAAATTTTTGTTATAATTAATTTTATATTCTGATTTTATATTCTGATTTTATAATTACTAATTACTTGAGATTATGTAAACATAACATTAATAGTATATAAATTGATTATTTATTTATATAAGTTTACAATATCAATACACATAAATATAAATAAATTCATAAAATTGATAGAGACATATATTCTTCCTTAAGAAAAATTGACACTTATAATTTAAATTTAAAAAAAAAAATCAATTCAATTTATTTCCACAAACAATAATAAATGGAAAATTAGTTATCACAAACCAGGCAAGAAAACACCTTACGAATAAAAGATTTGGAAGATGATTTAGTTGAAAAAGATGAGTTCTTGACTTCAATCACCTCCGATTCATCAACTCCTCTTTCCCTAGCTTTTTCACATTCATCACAGAATTTCTTGAATGCACTCTCCACATATTTTACTGCCTCTGAAACTGTAAGGCCTTCAACAATTTTATCAGGGTAAATATCCTTTTTATGATCTCCATTCAATGCAGCTGCCATTTGTACTAGCTCTTCTTGAAATTCACTAAGATTTCCCCCTTCTTTCGCTACTCCGTCGCGTAATTTGACAGGTTCTGGCAACGTGACTGTATGCATAGATTGTGAGAAAATATTGCATAATAAAGTAGGAAGAGGAGTTCAATATGAGTTGTGTATATATATAGATGAACCTGGACAATCAGTTCTTGGTGTAGTTCTAGTCAAAAGGACATCAAAAGTGCCAGCCCAAGCATCCCGTTTTGTTAAGAAATCTTTTAGATTGAAAAGCTTTTTAACAGTTGCTGCAATTGAGGAATGCTCGTATTCTGATGTTGGATATGGTCCAGATGGTCTATGTAGCACTACAAAATTCAATTTAACGTATCATCCGTGAAAAATAATACTCCCTCCGTTTTATTTAATTAACAAAAAAAAAAAAAAACAGATGAAATGTATTGTGAAAAGGATACGTACCGGTTCCAGGTTCGATCCAGGGAGAAATGAAGAAGGCAGGAATCCTGACGCCGAGGCGATCGAACTTGAAGAGAAAAGGTTCGGGACCAACAACATCATCAGGACTAGGAACACCTGTGACTGGAGTTGGTACATGATCATAGAATCCACCATGTTCATCGTATATAATTACGAACAACATTTCGTTCCATTGAGGGCTAGCTCTCAAAGATTCATAAACTTCTTTCACGAATTTTTGGCCTTCTGATACATCATGTGATGGATGATCATCATTTGCAGGTATTGATAAAAGATCAAAATACCTTTGTTCAATTACAACGTAATTTGGTAGCTTTCCCTCCTTGCAATGGTGTTTGAAGTGCAAATCAAACTGGTGGAAGTTCTTTAAGTACTTTAATTTTCTTAGGTTCCTGCAAAAGGAGATTATTTTTCTATTAGAGGAGAAATTAAGAAAAACATCTAAATGTAATCAACTATTTTATTTTTATGTTTCAACCAGAGAACCGCACCGCACTTACGTCACATTTCAAAATACAATAAAAAGAATATATATTTTTTTTTTTGAAAATTCTTGTAAACTAGATTGATTTTGAATAAAAAAAATATACATATTCACATCAGCAAATAAAAAATTGTAAATTCTTCGAATATTTAATTCATCCAATCATGAATCACTACAAATCTATCATTCAAAATTTAGGATTTCTTTTCTGTTTTATATATTTTGTTTCTTGACTTAAAAACAACAGTGTCGCATTATTGTAAATTGTTTTTTTTCAAAAAAAAATATATGAAAACCGGATATTACAAATTGGTTGTTGTTTGCAGTAAACCAATAGAATAGAATGGTCTGGTTTGACTCGAATCGATTCGGTGCAGTTTTGGTTAATTTTACCTCTAATATTAACAATCTAAAAATATTTTAACATAGTTTGAAATTAAGGAAAATGTTAACATAGATAGATTTTAAATTTATAATATTAAAATAGTACCTTTCAAAAATATTAAACTAAAAATGTAAAAGCATGAAATTATTAAAAGTATTATGCTTATTTAATTTATCTTAACAATTAATTGACTCTATAACTAATAATTTATATAATATTTACAATTTACAAATACAATAATGAATGCTAACATGAGTGCACAACTGTAATGCATGGCAAGAAAAAAACAATATTCTCAAAAATGAAATTTGTGACAGATTTTTTTGTACGAAATTACAATTAGTTCTTACGTGATGGGAAATTACAATTAGTCGCTAAAATATGATATTTGGTTGCTAAAACGGAAAACCATTTTGCGAGTAATGTCAATAAATATTTAACGACAAATTGGTCGCTATTGTAGTGACCAACAACCCACCAACATCTAGTTGCTAAAGTGACTCCATATCCTATTCATGATAGCATATTTAGTGACCAAAAGATGGTCATTGGTTTTAGTGACAAATCGGAATCCATTTGGTCACAAAAAGGTCGCTACTGTGTCACAATATTGAAGCTAAGTATGAGTTATTATACGAATGCTATTATGAGTGCAAAACTGTAATGCACGGCAAGAAAAAACCAGTATTTATCAAAATGAAATTTGTGACAGATTAGTTTGTAGGAAACTATAATTAGTTCATAGATGATGGTAAATTGATTTTCATATAGCTAATTAATAAGGATATGGTATAAATGGAAATATGTATAAAGAGTAATGAGGATTCCGACTCACAAAAATTTATTGACCTTTCAATCCAAAATAGATGTTTGAAATTCAAACTAAGATTTCTATTTTTAACATAGAGGTGGATGTTGAATTTAAGACCTGACGGTCCAAAATGAAATACTCGACTACCAAATTATCATAATAGTATATTTATAATAAGATCGAAGAGGAGGACGTATATTATTAGCAACCAGCAACTTAAAAAACTGGTTAGGTTATTAAGTAATAAAGTACAGATCAGGTTTGCAATGAGGAAAAGCAAACCCATCATTCTGAAATTTAGTTTAGAATAAGATATTTATATCCATTTTTTTGTGGAGAAATTTTAGATGTCATGGAGCAAGTCAATAAAATGAAAGAAACAAAGAAATTTTCAAAAGTAACAAAATATTAGTATTAAAAAAAATTAAGTAAAGAAAATTAAAATTTATTATTGGCGATTTCATAAACCTTATCTAGATAAGTATTTTCCATTTTCATATATGTTTAACTTCGGAATATTATTAAATAAGATTAAGAGAATAATAAATAATTTTAAACTTTAAGAATACAAAGAAATTTATAATAATTTTAATAATCAGGATGCTTAGTATAATTTTTAGATGTCCCAACTAAGCATAGTACGAATCCCATCTTAGTTGTTAATTTTCTTATTGCTATTTGTGAGACAGAGACTTATCGTATGGAAGTCTCTTGTAACATGAGCATGATATTAAATTGTTACTTGTATAATTAATTAACTTAATTATCTGTATTTTGCCTTTTTTTTCACTTAATTTATATCATATCATTAGTTAGTGTGTTTGAGTTGACCCAAATTAAGATAATGGTTATGAAATTTATAATACTCAATAATTTTTCGAGTAAATGAAAACTTAATTGTTTAATAGTTTTAAATGATTGAAATACAAAACTCAAACATTAATTTAAAAAAAAAAATGGATCAAAAATGATTTGCAAATGATGAAAATTAAAGTAGTTTTTTTTTTTTTTTTTTTGCCAAAGATGAAAATGAAAGTTTACCTGTAGAAAAGAGTAGCAGGAGGATACTGATAATAAATTCCAAAGCTAAACCCAGCTTCGTCCATCGATTCAAATATGGTCTTTTGTGGGTAACCTTCAGCCAACAATTTCCTATCATTTTTCGTCGCTCCATGCGACGTCGCAGAATGCACATACAATCTATTCGGCTGCGTCGACGCCGGAACCGAAGCGAACCACCGATCACATATCGCGAAATTCATTGCCAACTCTTTATAAACCGGTACTGCATCCGGTTTAAACCCGTTCATCACTGTCTCCGCCATTCCTTTCTTTATTCGCTCTGCGTTTTGGGCAAATCCATTCATTTTCGGCGGTAAAGCGTTCTTGGGAAGAAGCGCCGCTTCTGTCCATTGGACGCCGAAAATCTGCTCGTAAATGTCTTGGATCGAGTGGCCGGGGTCTGGATCAACGTAGGCGGCGGTATTGCCGTAGATGACGAGGGAAGAGTTCTCGTTGGAAGTGGAGATTGGATTGGATTCGGATCCTGTAACGCCATTGATTTCAGGGTTTAAGGTTTTTAGCCAGCCTAGCATGTGATCGAATGATCGGTTTTCTTGGACTAGAACCACCACCGTTTTGATTGGATATTGGGTGGGGTTGGCGGCGGAGTTGGAGCTCTCGGCAACCATTTTTGGTGGCTGTCCGGCGTTATGTTGGTGATAATTGGTGCGATTGATGGAGTAGGTTAGTTATATAGAGAAAGAGAGAGTTTTGAATAGAGAAGAAACTTGGAAGGAGGGACAGATAATATTCAAATGTTTAGGATAATGATTAATGTGCTATTGCACCTGGGTGGGTAGGAAAGTCTTTTCCTTAATATAATAATATTTTGATAAAACATTACTAGTTAACTTTCTCTCAAATAAACAAAATGTTACACATATTGATTCCAAAATGTGAAGGTGTGATTTAATGTCACATAATCGCTATGAATGGTTGAATACTTTTATTCTTTAATTAAAAATTGAGTTCAATCTTTATGGGTAATCCAATGATTGATTAGTGACATAAGACGTTAGATCTTTTATCTTCTTCATGTGCCTGCTCGAGCTCGCTCGTCTAGATTTTGTTAGGCTCGAACTCGGCTCTTTAAATTTATATATTTTTTAGCTCGGCCTTTAGCTCATTAAGAGCTCGGCTTGTTAGTTTATTTGAAACTTGAATCGAAATTCAATATATTCAAGACATTTAGATGAAATGACATAATTTCATGAGAAAAAATTAAAATATTGGAATTTGTTTGTGAACACTATAAATTAGTCGATTTGTGAGCATGTTTGTCTAGAAGCTCGCGAAGACATTATTGTAAACAGTGATGGAGAGAAGGGGGACAGGGTAAGTGCCCTATCGGCGATCAAAAAATGCTTGGAGGCGGTGAAAAGCTGGAGCCGCCATTGATGAGGGATGAAAGACAATGTTTCACATGTTTTCCTTTTTTTTTCTTAAGGGCCAAAACGACATCATTTTCACCTTTAGAAAAAAAATAAAAGAAAAACATATAACACAGAAGCAGAAACAGAAACCTAGCAACCCACAACTCAAAAACAAAAACTCTTCCGTTGCTCACTGCTCCTGCTTGCTTGTCCCCTGCCGGCTGTCCGCCGATGTTCCCACATTTCGCCTTCGGCCATTGTTTTTGATAAGTCTCCTCTTACTTTTATTTCTTCTTCTTAAAAACTAGTTAAATGGTTAATAAATTTTATAAAATTAATTATTCTTCTTAAAAACTAGTTAAATGGTTAATAAATTTTATAAAATTAATTATTTAAATTGATAACTTTTGATAAATTAGTTGTTAATTGTTATTTATAGTTAATTGTTACATCAGTTAATTTGTTTTGTTGTGTGTTAAATTAAAATTAGAGGTTTCCTCAACTAATGAGATTAGGATTTGGTACGTGAAGAATTCTTATTGTATTTAGTATTTGAATTTGAAATTTATGTTTGTTTGTGAATACATTTTCTATTGCAATTGATTTGTGATGTGAATTTGATTTTTTATGAATTGGTCTATGTTCTTTTTTTGGATTTCATATGCCTTAATGTTTGTGAATCTTTCTTCATAATATGTGAGTTTGGTTGTAATTGGTTTTGAAAGACAGTGTATATCAAGAAATTTGAAATATCTTAAACGCAGAACCCACTAATTAAGATTCAACAAATCTGAAGGTTTTTAGAGGTAAGATTTTCTTTTCATTTAGTTGATTGAGAATTTATTTTAGCTGAAAAAACTTCTAGTTTATCACTTTGTTTAAGTGATAAACTTTGAATAAAATGTAGGAAGAACACAAGTAGTATGTACAATAATTCCATTTTATTGGCATTATTATTTGAAATGAAAGAAGAACAAAATCCTTATTATTTCGTTTATTTCTTTTTCTCACTTTTTAAAAGAAAATTTTAATGGATTTTTTTTATAAAATCCCAATTATATATATATATAATTATACATGTCAAGCTCTAGCTTGATTCTTTAAGTTTTGAGCTCAAATTTTAGGGCAGACTCAAAAATTATACATGAAATCAAATTTGTGAATAGATTTGATAAGTCAAGTTCGTAACCATACTTGATAACTAGACTCAAGTTCAACTCGTTTATTAAACATACGAGCTCAACTTGTTTACCATCAAGCAAATTCAAAAGAGTTTTACCTAGTTGAGTTTAGTGTTTCAACTTATTTGTAACCCTAAGTAAGATGTTCTTTCAATTTTCAAAAGAGTATCCAAATAAAACAATTAAAATCTATATGCAATTAAATAATTAGAAAATGATATCATAAATTAAATAGGATGTCCTATATTTTTATTAGTAAAGTAATTTTAGATAATCTAATTTTATTTCAAATGACATCTTTAAAATTCTACATGCTTTGAAAATTCTACACTTTGTTTTACAACATCAAATTTGGACGTAGAAAAACATACTCTAGAGTATAACTTACTTCATTACTTTAAATTAGAAAATTTGAAAATGGGTAGTTTATCAAACCTGCCAATAAAAGGAAGAATGATGCAAAAGGAATAAGGCATATGCTATGCGTGTGAGAATTTGATTGAAAAAAGTGGTTTCTTTAATTTGGTTTTCCTATAACTCCCCGAATGGGCATATGATATATATAGATGTAATGAATGTCTTGCAAGAAATTATAATCCACCTAACTTAAATTTTCAATTTTTTAACCAAAAGATAAGGAAGGAGTATATAATGACTTCATCTAATTATCTTAACAAGTACTTCAATTTATATTTATTATAATGACATCATCTAGTTATCCTAACAAATTATGAATTATGATTCACTTCTCTTTATATCTATTTATCAGATAGGGTTCTGCAAAATCGATATGGTTAAGGTTGTAAAAATAATAGATTTTAGATTATGTGTTAAATCGAATGGAACTGTAAATTTACAGTTAACTACAACTTAACTAGAAGTAAAATGGTGTCGTTTTGATCTCGAGCAAAAATTTAACCCAAACTTTTATCTAAACAACATTCAACATCTCTTTTATTTTAACCACCATCCTTCCTCAATACCTCTTCTCCTTCTCTCAAAACCACAAAACTAGCCACATCCCTCTCTTTCTCATTTTGTTTCGGTGGTTAGTAGCACCAGGCACAATAGAATCATTAAGCCACCCTTCTTGAGGGTCGACCTCTTTCTCCTTCGCTTCTCATTTTAGCTGCCCCACTACGACAAAACAACAGGCACGGCTGAACTAATTATACTCTATCTATATTTAAAATGTTTAATCATATTTATATCCGTATAGAAAATGTATAATCTTTAGTTGTATTTTTAAATTTTTCCTTTTGAATTGTAGCATAGTTTTATAACTTTGATATGTTAGTTTTATAATTTTAGTTACATTTATAATCTTTTTATATATTGTTGATGTGTATGTACTAAAATGAGTCTTTCTAAAGAAATATAAAAGTATAAGGAACTGTGGTTATTATTGTATATTAATTTATTATACATATATCTTTTAAGTTTCTATTAAAATTATCTCTACAATCATCTCTAAATCAGAAACTTCAAATGGTTACACTTCCGAATTTCGCCACTGATGCGGCTCCCCTGGAAAGCTAGGGCGAAGACGAAGCTAATGCCACTAATCGCCTTTTCATCTGTTACCAAATAGTCCACACACTGATCAAAGTTTTGATGGTGTTCTTTTTCTCTAAATCTAGGATTTTCAACAGTAATTTTCAAGATTTTCTGGTGATCGGATATTAAACCTCAATAAGGAAACATTTAACTTTGCATGAACATATAGGAAAAACTACCTGAGTTGCAGAGACACGCAAACAATGGTGGTCCTTAAAACATACTGCACACCTTCAAAATTCTAGCAATAAAATACCAAATCGATACATCCAACCAAAAAACACACATCCCCTCCATATCTATCACACCGGGCCCCATAACAAAAGAGAAACAAACAGAATAAACCCCTAAAACTACATGCTTTCACCTTTATTCATGAACAGGCTCAACAAAGAAACCTTGAGCCCTCACCCCTTCGCACAGCCAACACCATGACGGGCCACCAGCAGTTACTCGATCAAGTATTAATGTGGTCCCGAAAACCAGAACCACCCGAGCCATTGGGGACAGGATAAAACACTTTTCACCTCTATTAGAACCACCCACAATGATTGATTTCAAACCTACCCCTCCTCCTTGTCTATAGTAAAGTGAGCTGTTGCAAGCACCATAACAGATTGTGAAGGAAGGAAAAGAACAATTAAAGGGAGCAAAGAGTTGAGTAGAACGATTAATTGAAACCGTGAAGGAAACGGAATAGAAACAGGAAACTGAATATCAATGAAACAAACCATAAAGGCGGACCACAACCGGAGATCCTAACTGCTGTAGACTAAAATAACTGCCACAGAGCTTTATCTCTTTAACTTACTTATATATTAATTTTAATTATAATTAACCTTTTTAAAAATAAATCCCCAAAATTTACAAATTTGCTCTTATAGCTTTGAAAAGCTCTTAAAAATGTGCAGCACTACTCGTGGCACAAAATTATAAGAAGTACTAATAGTTATTAATTTGCCTTTTTTCATTTTCTCCCGATAAATTCAGATGTATGAGGTTGTTGGAGTTCTGAGTTCAGATTTCATATGTTAACAACAAAGTCACTTTTATTTTTAGTAGTAATATCTATATATACACTAAGGCTCGCAAATAAGATCAAGGTGCCAAGTTTGATAATAGAGTTGATAAAACAGATTTGCAAGCTAATAAACTAAATTCGAATTCAACTTGTTTATCATTTGAGCTTGTATAAGCTTGACTAATTTATCGAGAAAACAGAATTCAAATAAATTTTTACCGAACTAGTCTAAAATAGTTCATTGGCTAATTTATGGAGGAGGCAGAATTCAAATAAATTTTCATTTGGCTCAGGTTATTTACAAACATACCTATTGTAGAACATAGTGGAGATTATGTATGGGCTGAAGCCATGGGTTTGGAATAGGAAAAGCCTATTGTCACATGATGGATTGGGGTTAGCATTCTTCCATTTTTAAAATGAAGTATTTATTAATTTTTATGGTACTTGTTGTATCATTTAGAACAGAAAGAGGGTAATTAGATTTATCATATTAAAATGTAAATTGAAGCAAGTAAGCTTAGTTAGATGTGATTTGTATTATCCACTCAACAAATATCAAGTACTAAGCTAACTAAAACAAAACTACAATTATAATTATGTGAAAAGTGGAAATGAGAATTGATTGAAAGTGGCAAATATATTTGTTGGCAACTTCAGTTCATCCACATCCACACACAAATCATATATATCTTGGATTCATGATTACCTTTTTTAAAAATTGAAGATTTCAAATATTTAGTTTAAAAGAATGAGATTAGGGTTTAATTATATAATAGAAAAGAAAGTAGAATCATGAGAACAAATATGTCCACTTCAAGGTCAAACCATGGTGTGTGATAAATGAGTAAAAATGGTCCTCTGGTCCCAGTTTATGATGGATCTTTTCATTGTCCAAACCTTGTAACTGTCAAAATTTTGGGTGCACCACAATTTTGAGGGACACAAACCAATTTTCTCACTTTAGGGAAGACAACAAATTAAATATCTCAAAACTCTCTTTTTATTTTTTATTTTTTTAAAAAAAATTGAAAAATAGTTACAAACCAATATCTAATAAAAAAACACTTAAAACCTAAGTCAAAACTCTAACCACAATGATCAAATAAAATCGTAATACATAGTCCAATTAGCAACTTGTTTTGCTTATGTCCACCTATCAATGAATTGTTTTTCCCTATGTTCACAAATTCAAGCTATCGAAATAAACTAAAGTTCAAGTATAATTTTTGTCTATATTTATTACTGACAAAATTTCTAAAACAAATTTTGTAATTTGTCAAAATTAATGAATAAATCATTTTATTGTATGGTTCTGTTAAAGAAAACTTCGTAATTTATCAAAATCAATGAATAAATTTTTTTATTGTATGGTTCTGTTAAAGTAATACATTTTCCGTTCTAATTTAATCAAAAGTCTAGAATTCAATCGTTGCAATTGCGAATGAACTGAAATTCAATATAAAAAATTTTATCTCTTTTAGACGTCCTGTTTAGCTTGAATTTAGATTAGTCAGCATGATTTAGTTATCAACCATTGTTTTTTCACTCGAAAACTTTAAAACCAACATTTGATTGTGATTAATTTATTTATTTGGTTCCTATATATTCATTAATAGTGGAACAAGATAGGGAATCAAAATCTAAACCCAAAGCCTTTATTATAGTAGAATAATATACTTCTAACTGATATGATTGGAAGATAAAAATTAGTAATCTTAAAATTAAAATAATAGGAAGATTATATTAGGAAAGTCATAAGTTTGCTTAGAATAGTTTGAAAAGTGGTTCTCTTAAATATAGGAGCAACTTACCAGTCATATGGGTTTGTGTAATTTTAAAGTGAAAGAAGCAAAAGAAAGGAACAACTAACAACTGCAATCTCATTATCTATTCTTCTTTAACTTTTTGCTTTTGCTTCTTTTGGGGGTTTCTATGCATTTAGCTCTGCCAGCTTTACCCAACTTCTAATTAATAATCAAACTTAAAGTGTTCAATCATACAATAAAGAGATAAAATAAAATAAAATTAAACTTCCCCAGCAAGATCCTATAAACTCCTTAAAAAAATGCAATCAAAAAAAGAACATAAACAAAGTTTATTTCTTTAAATACTTGAATTGTGTGGGGAAAATAATTTAATCACTACAAATTCAAAACAATTTATATTTAAGGATGGAAGTAGTTTAGTTAATTGTATAATAAAGCATATTTAGATGTAAAGCATTAGTTGAGGAGTAATTATAGGGGGAAAAAAAAAGAAAGTACTGTATTTATAAAAAGTGTAAAATATAAGGAATATGTTCTTCATGTCCATCTTTTGTAAAATGAGTTAATAATATTAAAGAAACAACTTTCATATTTCATGATTAAGTAATTCATCCACAGAAATTTTAGTTTCTTGTTTCATTTGTAAAAAAAAATAATAATTAATAATTCAAAATTGCAAATAAGCGAGGGAAAATGAGTATCTTTCAATTCTATACGAGGATTATGTGTTTTTTCTTTTTTAATTATGTAACAGATTAAAGATGAAAACAATGGATTTTATACAAGAGTGACAAATAAAAAAAAAAAATCCGTTCGGTGAATTAGGAATCAGACATAGAACTCCGGCCATTCTCGTACCTTGTGAAATTAAATCTTCCGGTTGAAGATGATCTTTTCATTGCAAGAGGACTTCTAATCAAATTCAACATCCCAACTCTATTCATTTCTGTTTCTGATTCTTCTTCTTCTTCTTCTTCAATGCGAAGTATATCAGCAATCGAAACTTGATTATCATGCCGACAATAAGAATTAAATGAAACTGATCTTCTAATTGGTTGAATAATTGGGTCATCTCTAATTTCAACAATATTTTCATTTTCCGTATTCTGTAGTTCTCTGTTTAATTCAAATTCTTGATTTGCCGGCTTTGGAATATCTCCTTCGCCCCCACCACCACCATTATTAACCAAAGATTCTTCACAAAACCCTCCTCCCGCTTGTAAATCTTGAATAACCAAAACGGCATCGTTTAGACTCGGTTGGTATTCAGTCGCTGTAACAGTAGAAGTAGTGGTACTACTCGCCGTCGGAGGAGGAGGTTCTTGAATTACCGGCGATGGCGAAACATTATTAGGAAGAGCTATATTAGCACGACAAAGAGGACAGCTCGAATGAGATTTTAACCAAGTATCAATACAAGGAAGATGAAATGCATGACTACATTTAGGTAATAATCTCAAATCTTCATTTTCTTGAAATTCACTTAAACAAACAGAGCAATCAGTACCATCAACGAACCCGTCACTTTTCTTGTACTTGCAAACAGTAATTGATTTAATCACAGATTCATCTAATCCGCCATGAATAGTTTGCCAAGCTTCATTATTCATTTGGTCATGATTCCCATCTAATTCCATGCTATTATGATCAGATTGGTTGCTTCGCCGCCGGCAATATTTGGAAATTATGGTATAGTAACTCACTAAAATAAAAGCGCTGGCCAAAATTCCGATGACAGCAATAATTAGAGGGGAAAAATCGGTGCCGGAATCATCATCGCCGATAGTAAAAGGAGGAGGAGGAGCAAAAATGATGTAGCACCATTGAGGGCAATAGATGCTGCAAATTCCTTGAGAACAATCTCTATATGTATCATAAGCATAAGGAGGCCATGGATTTTGATTTTCAACAGAACCCATTTTGGTTTTTTTTTTTTGAAGAAGTTAGAGATTAGTATTTAGACAAAATTAAGCATTGAAAGTAGAAAGAAACAGAGAAAAAATAGAGGCTTAGATGGCAAGTGAAGCAAAGTTGAGGAGATGGGAAGTTGGTGACTTTGGTGTAATCTCACTCTCTCTCTCTCTCT
Source organism: Croton setiger (assembly GCA_948099555.1). Classification (NCBI taxonomy): domain Eukaryota; kingdom Viridiplantae; phylum Streptophyta; class Magnoliopsida; order Malpighiales; family Euphorbiaceae; genus Croton; species Croton setiger. The sequence goes on from CANUEY010242231.1 coordinate 55,297, forward strand.
CTTTCTCCTTATCTTTTGCTTTATTAATTTATTCTCTTCTGCTGTTTTAATTTTAATTTTTAATTTTTTTTTCAAATCTAATTATTTTAAATTTAGGTATATGAAGGGCCAACTTAATAATTAGTTTGCAATATAACCTGCAATCAATTACGTGTTTAAATTATTTTCATTCGAATGTGTTAATAATAAAAGGTCATCTCTAATATAATATGTCAGCAGAAATTAAAGCTAATGCATTGAATAAAATGAAAATGAAAAGTGCAAACTATTATTTAAAATAAAAAATTCACATTTAAAATATTATCTCCTATAGTAAAGTTTATTTGGCTATCAAATATGTGTTGGTATTTGAATAATTTTTATTTTTATTTTTATAAACAACTAATATATTTTGAAATATTAAGCAGATTCTGATTCCCACAACTGCAATATTTAATTTCACATATATGAACAGATAGGACATGGAGTTAATCCTTTGAAGCACTGCATTTTTTATGTTATGAAACTTAGAGAGTAGAGTGTGTTGTATAAATCAGTATTATGTTTCAAAGAATATGTCCTCTTCTATTAATTTTATTTAAGTTAAAGGATATGTACTATGCACACTTTTCAAAATAAATTTTTCTAACAATGCTAACAGCCATTTTGGCACTCTTATTTTTTATTATCTCTTAATGAGCAGACATTTTACAAGCAAAATTAGACTTAATCCATCCAACTAGAAACATGTTTATTTTTGAAAATTATTGAAACATCTTTTTTTTTTTTTTTAAATTATTAAAATATTATTAAATACACTTTTATGTATGCTAGTTTTTTATTTTCATGTGTTACATGAAATTATTCGTTTTCGTACTTATTTTCGTACTTGTTACATAGTTTTGAAAAATTTCATGTAACAATAATTATAATTATAATTATTAAAAATTTAATTATTTTTAAAAATATAAATTAAATTTTATATTAATTCAAATATTTTATAATTTTATTATTTTTATTTTAAATTTTAAGCTCGTCATATTCAATTACTATTAAACAGTTTTTATATTTTTTATCTAAAATAAGATATTTTAAACACTCGAGTCAATACTTTTACAACATATAATAAAAAGTTATTCAAAATATTATAAAATATTCTAATACACATGTAGAATTATAATCTTTATATTAGAATATTATTTTTATTAATATTTATTGAACTTATTATGTTAATATTATTCCTTCGTATCGGTTATATTCAAGCGACGTGTCACTGCTACAAATATGAATTAAAGTGATTTTTTTAGCTTGTAATATTTTTAATTTTTATTCAATTAAAAAAATTCATTATATTTATTTTAAAATTTTGTAATTATTATGAAGTATTTTTATTTATAAAATAAGAAAAAAATTAGTAGTTTTTTTTTTTTGCCAAATTCTTAGTAATAATTAGTAATTAGTAATTACTAGGAATATTTTTGAAACATTCTAGTAATAGTATTTATTTATAATTTTTTGCTGTTGTTTCTTTATTTATGTATATATAATTCTTAGACATTGCAACGAATTAAGAGAAGATGAATATTGTTGGTTTGAGGGGGAAGATGATGTTGGTTGACCAATTAGGATTAATTAAATGAAATTAAGAAAAGGAAAGGGTGAAGAAGTGGACTCTAAGCTTTTATGGTTTAAAAATAAATAAATTAGTTGGTAAAGTGTGGTTGTGAGGCTCCGCTCTTCGCATTTTCTTGTGGAAGGCCACCCGCCCACCGCTCTTCTTGTTCTTCCTTCTCCTTTCAGCCAACACATTCTTGCCACGTTTTGCGACAATTTTTGCTTTCATGTACTCTACTCACGTGCAACCATGTGTAGCACGTGAATTTTCTATTTATTTTTTTGACTGTTTAACATACCATTTCATTGATAGAAGGACACATCTAAGATCTGTTCGGAAAAAGTGTTTTGATTAGTGCTCTGAGGTTTAATCCATATTAAACACTATATTTATTTGGTACGATTACACTAGTGTTTAAACTAGTTGTTAGAGATTACATAAGTGGTTAATGAAACGTTAAAGGGCTTAATGTTTAACTTTTCAAGGTTAGCGTTTTAGAATTAATAAATCTGTTTACCCGCATATAATCCTATTTATATTTATATTATGCACAATTTTTCTCTCCAACAACTGTTTCTTTACCTTTGCTTTTCATGTTCTGCTTCAAAATCTTCTACCGTCTGCTTCCTCTGCTTTTAGAATGGAACCTACCTTATTAATTAGATTGTATAATGAATTATCCGTCAAATATGGGTTGCAATCAAGTAATAGACAGTCAAATATTGTAAAAGTTAGTATTTTTCAATAAATTGTTGCTCTAGTTGTTTCAAATAGAGTCGCTTCTAAATGTTTTCAACAGTAATACTTTTCATGATGTTCTAGATTCATTTACAAACCTAAAATCTAAAGATCTTGCACATGATATTATTAGACCAAAAGATCCGAAATTCAGAAATACACCACCTCAAATAGCTAACCATGAAAGATACATACCATATTTTAAGTTAATATTATCATTATCCTTTCTATAAACTAGTTGTTATTTATTTTATTTATTTTTTTAATATGTGTTCAAAGTAGGATTGCATTGAATGTATTGATGGAACACATATTATTGTAAGTAGTCCTAAGTCTGGTCAATTACCTTATAGAGGAATGAAAGAGTATCCAACTTTCAATGTGATGGCGTGATTTCAATATGTGCAAGGGTATCCAACTTTCAATGTGATGACGCAATTTCAATATGTGTTTCACTTTCATTTTAGCTGGGTAAAAAGATTCAGCTCATGACTCTCGTATTTTTCTTCATGCAAACCACCTGGATGTTAGTCCAATATGAAAATAGACAAGCTTTTTAATATAAAATAATCATTTTATATTTATCTATATCAATATTTATCAAGTAGGTATTATTTAGTAGATAAAAGATATCCAGATCGAAATGGATATTTGATACCATATTCAAGATCAAGATACCATCAATCACAATTTCAACATGAACCCTCATAAAATTCTCATGTAGTATTTAACCATGTACATTCATTTTTAGGAAGCTGCTCAAGAGATCTTTTGGAGTTTTAAAACAGACATGAAAGATTCTTAACAAAATGTCACAATTTAGAGTTGAGACACAAATTAGAATCATAGTGGCAGCACTTCATAATTATATTTGAATCAACTCAAAGTAATCTAGTTTTTCATTTGCTCGAGTACTTTCCTAATTATATCTCATCTGATTAGTTTTCTGAAATACACAACAGTTCATCAAGTGATGAAAGTATTAAAAGAAAATCTGTTGAAACGAAAAACGTTCTAGAAAATGTTAAGATTTTTTCATTATAAGTAGATTTTTTTTTTTATATGTTTAGTCTTCTATTCCATATAATTTTTAGCTGTTGAATTTACTTTTAAAAAATTAAAATATTTTGAAAGAATATTTTTATGTAGTTGGTTAACAAATTAGTTATTTTAAATATGAATAAATAATTAACTTTTAATTATAAATTATTTATAGAATATAATTATTATGTATATTTTCATTATTTTATTTTTAATAGTTATTTCGTGAACTATTTTTATCGAACGCCTATTTTTTAAAACACTATTAAACAGCTAATAGTTATTATAAAATAAGTCTTCTAACAGTTAACGACCATTATAATTATAATAGTTATTTTTTGTTAAACACAAGACTCAAAAATATTAGTCCGCTCATCCACTCACCGCCTACAAATAACTATTAATATTTTCAAAATTTATTTTGAAGAAAAAATTATAATTTAGTCTTAAGCAGTTTTTATGAAACTAATATTTTAACCCATATATTTTCAATATATATATAAATGATTAGTAAAAAATAAAATCGAATTTCATTTAAGGAGCTAATGTCATTTTCAAATTAATAAATGGAAAAACGTAGTCTAATGAATTCGGGTATCTCCAAAACATGATCCACCCAATTCAAACCCATTATTAATTACATCAAACTTTGTTGTCAGTTTTAAAAGTGAAAACCAACCTTACCAAAACTGAAATCATAAAATTCCCTTCACACTCACACCTCACCTCATCTGAAAAAAAAAAAAAAAAAAAAAAAAAATTAAAATTAGAAGCAGCGGTTTAAAGGATTGGCCGCCCACCAACGTCACGCTCTGTTTGGTAACCTTTGGTGGGTAAGACAAGCTTATCTTAATTAATTAGTGGTTAATTGTCCTATTAGAACAAAAAATAATAATGATTATACAATAGTAATAATAATTAAATTGAAGACTCTATAGAAAAGTTAAGGCTGCAATTTTACATCATGTATGAGGTCTCACTCAAAATCAAATTAATTAAAGATTGATACACCTTACCTGTAATCTAGAGTCAATTACAGAAGCACACACATCACACTTCCAACCTATCATTTACACATCCTTTTCATTTTAATTAATTTCTAATGTTTTAGTACTATAAAATAAAAGTTTATTAAACTACATGCGTGATGCTAATAACTTGTTTTTTTCTTTTAAGGGCAGATTGTTATTTCACAATTTTTAAAGCAAAGTTTTGAAATCTAAAAAGTTATTCCTTCAAAGTTTAAGAACAACATGTATCTACTGCTTATCACGTGACACTATACACGTACTTGAATTCTAGCGTAGCAAAAGAACATATAATATAAAATTTTAAAACGGAGATATTATACTAAATAACAAATTTTCACTTTTCAATGGATAAAACATTACATATATTTCAAATATTATTGGAATAGCATTTTATTTTGCTTTTACATTTATGCCCTCATTGATTTTTTATTTTTATTATTATTTAAAAATAAAATAAAATTAAAAAAAAATAAAAATTTGCAAACCCTCCCTTGTCTTCCTTTTTCCTTGCAACCACCATTTTGCATCTCTCACCATTTTCTCCACCTCAGCACATCGCCTGCCTCCTTCATCAACCTTAATTGATAGCCTCCATCATTGAATCGCCACTGATGAGTGCTTTAGCCTCGATTTTGTAGTGGTTCGGCCTTATTTCTTTGATCTTTTAATTTTTAGAACCCAAAATCTTTAATCTCTCGATTCATAGGATTTTCAGTGATGAAGTTTTAATTTGAGGCCACCAGACAAAAGCACAAGCAATAATGGTTATTTAGGTACCAAACTTGCCACCGTTCATTGGTCGAAAATAAACCTAATTTTCGTCATTAATCTACTGTTTTTTGTGTTTTTTGGCGACATATAATGGAGTCACAAAGAAATAAGATTGTATTTTGTGATTAACTGTTGCATAACTATGAACTAAACGGTTAACGGTTAACATATGCTCAGTTCCGTAAACATGACCATTAATAATTTTTATTTCCATAACTATTCCAAAACCATTAAGGTACTACCCTATTGTTATTTAGCGATTAACCACGAATTTTATTCCGTTCCCATCCCTATCAATTATCCTTAGACTTTCCGCTGTTGTTCTCCTTTGCTGCTGCCAACGAGGAGGGAACGAGGAACTGTAACTTCGAACGGTGGTGGCGTTAACGTCAAGCAGCTCCATCTTTTGAGAAACCCTAAATCAGTGAAAATCTTAAAATTGCTGTCGACAATAATGAAAGAAAAACTATGTTGATTGAAGAACACCAAATCGACATTGACAATCGAACCGCTGCCTCCTTTGTTGATAACCACATATATGAGCAGCTTTTCAAAAACGATGATGTGATTGATTTTTCAATTGGAAGCTGCGACGTTTTTTGTTTTCATATTCGTGTTTGAAGTTAAGATGATGTTTTTTCTTTGTTCATGCAAAAGTTGTAACTCCAACTGTAATGTTAATAGTTTCTTTTATTTTTTGATATTGTTCATTGTTTAATGAATTCTTGAGATTTGGTGAATTTTTTTATATTTGTATTTTATTCAATTTGTTGGGTCCTTTATTCTATTCCGAATTCGGAATTCAAATTATATATGTTTTATAAATCATTTGTAAATAAAACATACTATTTTAATAAACTTTATAAAGTATATAGTAAATATATTTACTATATACTTTTTGAATTCTCACTACTATTTCTGGAGGAAGCCTTTTTTAATGAAAACACTAGTGCAGAAAGCTTGGATACCGAAGCATAACAACAATTTTAATAAACTTTCCAAGTTCCAATGAGTGATCTTCATCTCAAAAACTACAAAGAAAACAATTACGGGCTCAAAAGTTTCAGTGGAAAATAATTTCAGCTGTATAAGCTTCAAAAAATCAGTATAATATTTTTATAGTACTGGTACAATATTAAGATAAGAGTAGAATTGGAGAAATATTTTATTCTATTTATAAAAAACTGATCTCAACTCTTGCATATTAGGGTTCTTTCCTGTAATTTTGTGAAAAGCTGCTTCAACTGGTTTTTGTGCATCATGATGACTTCTAATTTTTAACTTTATTTAATATCTTTTGTAATAACGCGTGCCTTTTTTGTGCCTAGGAACTTTCTAAGTCGCTCACTTTGAGGCTCCATGGCTTGCACTGTAGCTAAGGTGTGCGTTTGACAACTATGCTTATTACCATGACTTGACTTTGAGCTGCTGATTTTGTGTTGTCTCTTTTAGCTGCACCTTCTTTATTTCCAGTAAATTGTACACTAGAAAACTTGCGTTCATCAGTGTAATTATGATGAGGCTTTGCTCTCAGAGAGAGGTAGTTGGTTTTAGGGTGGTTCGTCTGCCCTCTCTGATAGGTAACATAGCTAATGACTGCTTATTACTTTTCATATGTTGGCAACAACCCTTGCAAAAATCTTTTCTTGTTTCTTATCCATGCAGAAGTATCTGATCCAAGTCTTCTCTTTCCATGCATCTCTCTTTCTGCTTGGCCTATTTGTTTGGTGAAATTTTTCTCTTGAAATTATACCAAATTGTCTTTGGCAGTTTGTTTTTCTTTGTATGTGCAAGTGTCTGAGGTTGTGATGGTACTCTTTTTTTTCTGTGAAAATGAGACATTGTCATAAAAAAGGTGCTCGAGGAAATCGATGTTAGCAGTTGCCAAATGGTGGAAGAAATTATTTTGTAAGGAATCAGGAGAATATTCTAACAATGAAGCAATTACATTAAGTGGGTTACACTCGCTGATGTTAGTAAATATACCTTGGTTCATCAACTTTAGCAGCCAATTGCAAATGCCTTATGTAACAAGTGCAGGTTTTGAGGAAATTGTTTCAGATGATGTACATGTAACTCCTGTTCCACTTTTCAACAAAGAGGAAAAATTAAAAGTTCTGTTTATGCACCTTTTTAATTTGGTTCTTCAAGTATTATGAGCTTAGATTTTTAAGGATTAAATGAGAAATTAAAATTAACTTCCTAAACAGAAATGAAAATAAAAGATACTATGAAAATACAAAATCCAACGTTCATTTAAAATAGTAAATTTTTCTTTTGATTGACGTAAGATATATTCCAAATTTCCTTTCCAATGTGATGCCTAAATTTTTTCATGGACTGAAAACTTGCTTGTAGATTGCATTCCCTAATTTGGTAGATCTGAAATTCATATCAGTTAGTGTGGAGAAGCTGTGGAACAACTGAGTTGAAGAATTATCTCCGAGCTTTTGAGAATTAACCACTTTAATAGTTAATGGTTGTGCCAATATAAACCATTTATTCACTTATCATGTGGTTCCAGGTCTAGCACAACTCAGAAGGCTAGAGATTTGTGATTGCGAGTCAGTGAATGAAGTATAGAGATATGAAGTCTGAATTTGCATTTCCCAAAATGGAAATTCTAAATCTTAAAAGTCTTCCATAACTGATGAGATTTTGCAGTGGTTACTTGATTGGATGCCCCTCCTTGAAAAGACTAAAAATTGAGACTTGCCCTCAATGGAAAGCATTTCTTTTTGACACTGAATTTGAAGAAGATTGGACTTTTTTATGCTAAGGTATTTTCATTCTCCAAGCTTAAACTGCTACAGGTACAACATAATCGTAATCTGCTGAAAATTTTTCCAGCAGAAATGTTGAGATGATTTCAGAATCTTGAATCATTGTTCTTTGAGAATTGTGATTCACTAGAGGAGGAGTTTGATATCCAAGTTTTAAGAAAAAAACATGCGACTACCTCGCAGCTGGATGTTTCTCATTGCGGATTAGAGGAAATTGTTTTGAAGCAAAAAAAAAAAAAAAAAAAAAAAAGACGGATTAATGGTCATGGCGCTTGCAAAAGAATGACGATACCATAGCTCTTCCGAAGAACATCAGCAAAGGTGCGGTTGACCGGCCCTGAGGGGGCAACGGAAATGGCGGTGGAGGAAACATGAGAATCAATTTTCTTTTTGTGTATAGTTTTGGAATTATCGGTTGTTCTGGGAACTGGTTTTGGCAAAGAGACGAGATTAAGAGACAAGAGATTGAGCTGGTAACATTGAAGTTAGAAAGATGAGGGAATGGTTGCCAAACGAAACCATGGCGAAAAATGTGAAATGTTGAATAAAGAAGAACTTCTTTATTTTTTTAAATTAAGATTGTTTTTCGAAGGTAGATGGATGATGGACTTGAGAGTGTGTTTGTTTATGAAAATTCTGTAGGAACTCAAATTTTTCACCAAATTTAGCGAGATTTTGAGTCAAAGTGAGATGGAAGATGATCATGCTAAAGATGTCCAAAATGAAAAAGGTGATAGATGCTGAAAATCAGTTTCATATGGTCCCAGGTCATTTTTTGCATAAAGAGACAATGGTCACATCTTTTTAATGGTAGTGGCTCAAATTTTTTATGAACAGATGCAAGTAATAAAGAACAACCTGAAGGTCGTGGAGAATTTGACCTCAATGAAATAGCTGATGATGGTGATGAAACTCATGGTCCAAGATGAGTACAATTGTTTAAACAATTTTAGGTTTTGATATAAAGCGGTCCCATTGAGTATTTTTATTTAAACATGTTTAGGTTTTTTTTATAAACGGTCACATTTTTTTTGTTTAAATGTCTTGAAAACATATACCTTTTACAACTCTCTAATCTCTTGCCTGTTCTTCCTTTCTTAACTTCTCGTGTCTGCCCTTGATATGGATATCATCACTGACCCCATTAAGCAGCTCATCAATGAATGTGTTGTAGGGCCTCTTAGACAACTAATCACTTACCCTTTCACTTACCAAAGGGAACGTCCAGAATCTCAAGTATCAGGTTGAAAAGTTGAGAACTGTCATGCCTGCTGTTCAGAAGTGGTTGATTGATACTGATGCAGCTATACAATAGGCTGAGCTGGCTATTGGAGAAAAAGACCAGGTCCGGCTAAGGGAGAAGCTTCGGCTATTGTATTGCTGCAGACTGATGGCAGCAAATTTGGTGAAGTTGCAGTTTTTGAGAATCTGCAGAAAGCAATCAGAATTCCTGCAAATTCTTATCGTCCAGCTCTAGAGCCGTTGGTCTCCCCTGTTTATGGAGACGAGGATTTGGGTTCTAGATCATTGATTCTGGAACAGGTTATGGTTGGATTGGCTAACCCTAATATTAACGTAGTTGGGGTGTATGGGATGGGTGGGTCGGAAAGTCCACCCTAGCCGGGGACCTAAATAGACATGCCACTGAATCCAAGTCATTTGATCTAGTGTGTATGCCACCTGTATCATCACCGCCAGATCTTGAAACCATTCAACAAAGTTTTGCCCAAATGATAGGCCTTAGAGCATTAGAAGAAAAATCTTCCCAAGGGAAAAGCATGTCGATAAAGCTTTGATGAACAAGAAGAGGATGCTTTTCATCATAAGATAACATCTGGGTTCGTAAGGGATGTAAATTGTTGTTGACTTCAAGAAGTGTGAATGTATTATCTAGCATGCACACTGACACAGATATCCAGGTTGATGTTCTCTCACAGGATGAGGCCTGGAGTTTGTTTACAAAGACAGTCGGTGAGATTGATAGCCTCCATCATTGAACCGCTACTGATGAGTGGTTTGGGCTCGATTTTGTAGTGCTTCGGTCTTATTTCTTTGATCTTGTTTTGGATTTTTAAAACCCAAAATCTTCAATCCCTCGATTCATAGGGTTTTCGACGATTAATTTCCGATTTGAGGTCATCGGACGAAAGCCCAAGCAATAGTGTCATTTAGGTACCAAGTTTGCTACCGCTCATTGACTTAAAAAGGTTATACTTTGAATCTATGAGTTAAGAGTTTTCTGATGACATATTATTTCTGAAGTTTGATTACTGTTGCAATTTTCTAGTCGTTGGCGGCGGCTAGGACATTTTCGAACAAGAAGACGAAGTTGATGGTTGTTATCTTTTACTGAATTATAATAAACTTTAGTGAATTGTATTGAAACTTACTAAATTATATTAAAGTTTACTAATATTAAATTGTATTAAAGTTTAGTGAATTGTATTGAAGTAGACTAAATTGTATTGAAAATTACTGAATTGTATTGAAACTTACTATCAACCTTACTGAATTGTATTGAAGTTTACTAATATTAAATTATATCGAATGTTACTGAATTGTATTGAAGTTTACCAAATAGTATTGATAGGTAATGAATTGTATTGAAACTTACTAATTTTCACTAATTCAACTGATTTTATAATGTTTTGTACTTATTTCTATTGATTTATACATATTTCTATTCATTCTACTGTTGTATCGAATTCTAATCCGTAGAAATTTATTTCATCGTTGATTTGTATTTAATTGGCAGAAATAGTTTTCGACACAATTTTAGCTACGAGCGTCAAAATGGCTATTATAAGCACTTTTCAGAAAGCTCGTTCAGAGATGTACAAGATGCATGTGCTTCTCCTTCGTAACATCCATCACAATGCTAAAAACACAATTTAAGTTTCTAAAATGCATTTTGAATTTTTTTTGAACGTTTTCAATGTATTCTTGAATTTTTCTTTTTATACTAATGATTTTTATTAAATCTAATTGATTTTTGTTTACTAATTCTTATTCTTATTGAAATTTAACAAGTTATCATATGCATCTTTTCCAATCTTATGAAATCCTAGCCGCCGCCATTACCTAACCGCCTGACCGGAAATCGTCTATCGAAAAATGGTCACGAAACCTACCAAGCCATACCCAATCTGAAAGAGTTCAATAAGATGAGTCGTTTGTCATTGGAATTGTCGCCATAAGGTCGCCGGAAGACGGCAAAAAATGCGTTGGAAAATTCTGTAGTTTTTTTTAAGAATGTTCGTCAATCAAACTTTGACCGGCGCGAATTGGACGGCGGAAATCGGCTGGAAGTCAGCTTTCCGCTAGTGTGAAGCGTGTTGGTGTTGGTGGTGGTGGCCGAAGGCATTGCCAAAAAGCTGAAAAGGGAGTGTCCAATTTTTTTTATAAAAATTAAATTTATTTTTTATTAGGTAGGGATAATTTTAGATTTTTTGCTTGTTTTTACAATGTGCTAATTTTTTTTATTTTTAATATTTTGTCATTTTTAGTAGATTTTGTTTTTTTTTTAAAAAAAAAAATCTACTATCTTTAATATTTTTTATCATTTTTTATAACTAAACTATAATTATACTATTTTTCTAATTGAATCTTTTTGAAATTTCAGGAATTAAATAGGTGTGTACAAACATTGAGAATCCAAACTTTAAGGATCAAACCATGCATTCGGCCAATTATAATCCCAAATGCATACAAAAAATATTAATTGATTTTTTATGTGCATAACTACAACATATTTTAAAAATAAAATTAGAAAATATTTATATTTTTAAAAAATGCACGTTGTCATAAGCCTTCCCATTTTCTTTGGTTTTCTTGAGGGTCAATCTTGCAGATTATCATCACCCTTTCATCTACGCTTAAAAGTAAAATACATTTTGATGAAGATGATTAATTGTATTATTGGAAAACTACATCTTACAATTTTTGTGAGTAAAAAACTTTATTAAGCAGTAGAAGGCTGATTTGGGGCATCAATCAACCCAAAAAAAAAAAAAAAAAAAAAAATTCCTCCAAGAAAGCTGGAGGATTGAAAATGAATAAAAATAAAAAAAGAGCTAGACACAGAGGCTTGCTTAGCAAAGACAATCAGCTGCAAACAAATAAGTAAAAAAGCTGATCAGCTAAGCCATAGACACTAGCATTTACCAACATCAACATGCCATCCAAGAATCCCCACCTATGGAAAATTAGGTTAGAAACAATCCAAGTCCAGGCAGAATTTAACAGCTTCTCGACCCGCCATTGTTTCAATCACAGCAGCGGGAGAAACAGCCCTGATCATCCTGGAATGATTGCAGACCACCACACAAATACCAGAGGAACCCGCGCTGATGTTAGTGAACCATCAAAATTAGCTTTAAACAAAACCCTACTACACCTCCAGTTTACAAGCTTAACACACTCAGTTAAGTACTCCCCATCACAGATTTTTGTACTCATCTGCCTTAACTAACACCATTTTCCCTAGACCACTCAATTTCTGTTAGTATTCATCCAAACATGTCAATATATCCAAAAATGAAGAGAAAAAATTAATTAAAAGTAAATGCGTATGATAAATGTATAGCTCCTTCAAACAATATGAGAAGAAACTCAACAATCATACCATTCTAGAAAACTGACTATCACATAACTTTGTCCGACAAAATTGAAGAAAAATACACGTTTTATTAATTTTCTATCTCGATGGTACGTGTGTGATCTGCAATCTACAAAAGACAAATAATAATTTATAGTACAAATTAACATCAAAATAAATGCTTTATTTGTTTATTTTGTTTGGGGTGGGGGCATTCTCATAGTTTCAAAACTTTTCTGCAGATTTATTGTCTTCTCATCTTCTACATGAATGAATTTATACTATAAACACTGTATTGAAATATCTGAGAGGCTTGTAGTTCTATGCTCTACCCTTTCTTTTATCATCCAACGCCTGTTCCATATGGTATATGCCACACATTAAGGTCAAAATAGAACCACGATTAACTCACAAGGTAGCAACAACTCCCACCCCACAATGAACAATCAAAATGAAACGAAACAAAACTTTTGTGGAAGTGCATAGATGCATGTGCTTGTCTTTGTTGTTATGAGATAAATTGATAACTGAATAAAACAAAATAACAAAAATGACTGCGTGATGCTTAATTTAGGCATAATGTGAAGTTTTCAAGCATCAGCCATGAGGCATTACCTAAAATGAATGCGGTACTATTTCTTGACTGCATGGACAACACAGCTTATATTTGCTGAAGTGAAATGCATTATGCCATCACATTGATGCATGGAATCAGAAGGTATGATTTAAATATGTTGTAATTATGTCAAAATATTTCCATGATGTTTGACATTTGACATCTCACTCTCAAAGTTGAATTTCCTGTCAAAATCATTTATATAGAAGATACGATAAACAATGCCATTTTTGAAAGTATATGTTTGTTGATGTCAAATAAGTGAAGCAATCAAGAAGCACACAAAATAACTCCCATAAGCAAATAAAAAAAATGATAACACTTCTCAAAATAGAATTGATAGGAAAAAAAATATACCTTGCTTTGGAACGCTCTCATTGTCAATACAAGAGTATCACGCATTCTACAAAACGGTACAAAAAGTATCACATCAAACACCATTGGTTTCATAAGCAAAAAAAAAAAAAACATTTGTTATTAGTTATTAGCTGAACTCTCTAAAATTTTTTATAATACTATCAACCTTTGCATAAGTATTAGAATAGTTGAGTTAAACGTATCAACCAACAAAAACTTTGGCAAGTCCTGTACATATAATTGTATGTTACAAATGCTTTTATTTGACTCTCCCTTAGAACGCTTATTCAAAATATTAGATTTTCTATTAGAATTACTTTAATTCTTTTAGGCATAAGAAAGCATGCTGAAAGACAGAGAACAGTTAGAATAAAGTCCCCTAAAAAGCTTCATTATTTAAACAAAATATGTTAAGTCTATTATCAAATAAGAAAAACACAATTTCAGAGATAAACTACACAATAAAAATATTTAACATTAATTGACAATTACCTAACATTATATGTATTGAGAGGATGAGAAGCTCCAGATGAAGATGTTAAAACAAATTGTGTTGAGAATCCAGAAGGAATTTTGATCTGCAATGTTGACAAAAAAAAAACCTTACAAAATGTTTTTTTATTAATATAGGAGCCATTCTTTTACATCCTAAGATAAAAATTAGAAGACTTCCTATTTAACTATATAAACTGTGGATTCTTACAATTTTTGTAGTTGATTCTGTTGCTCTTTGAAAATAGACAAAAAATATTTGGAACATTGAGTTAGTGAAGAATGCAGGAGGCATACATGTGAGAATAAGAGAGAGAGAGTAAAGAGGTTTTCAATTTAATCAAAATGGCACTATTACTACTCAATTCCAGTGGCCAGAAAGACCAACTATTTATTTTCATTCAGATGCAGTTTGTTCACAGTTTTTTCACTCCATTTAAACTATCAATTGAGCAAAAGTAAACCTGAGATTCTGAAATAGTAAATAGCAAAAAGTTGGTAATTCAAGATGTTAGCATCCATTACCACCATACAAAGAATATTTATAGACTTGAAAAATATTTTCTTAAGCTCCACCTGATAGAAAGAAATAGGATTGAAATGCCCAGATAAAAGAAAAAGCGGAGAAGAACATATAATAAAATATTGAAAGTTTAAGAACCTACTGATAAATTCTGTGAAAATTTCTCTACAGCCAGAACAACTTCACCACTTATGCTCTTTATTTGGTAACCTGATCGTTGCAAATTTAGAGTAGCTGACCTCCAGTTGTCAGAAGAGTCTATCTGACAAAGGAAATTGCATATACGTGGAAATATATGAAAATCAATACAGTTAAATAATCTATAACTGCTTTCGAAATTCACAAACTGAAGATCTCACCTAAACAAATATGTCAAAGCAAGGAAAACTTACCAGGACCTGAACACTAAATGTGGCTTTGCCTTTAGAAATATATGTGTCAATCTCATGCTGCATGTCTGGGTCTATAGAAGCAGTGTGTCAAAAACTTGCCCAACATATAGCAGCAAAAGGTTGACTAATAATACAAGTAAAACATCTTTAAAATGAAATAAACACCCACTCCAAAGAAAACCCTGCTTTTTGGTCAATCATAAAAGTATATCTCCTTGATCAACATTCAATATCTAACATAACTAAAATTAATAAAGAACACAAAAGCAGATTTTTCATTGTTTTATTCTTACTTATCAATGGTCTATACAATAGCCAGTGACACTTATGATTTTTGTAAAAAATACCGCAATAAGAAAAAATTTGTTATTTATTTGAAAAAACATCTAAAACTGACATGGCCAAAGCACGTATAAGTCCATTCAATACAGAAAAAACACACTTGTCGTACTTCATGATCTAGTAATTAAACTATCCATAGGAGACAGGTGTCACAATAAAAACATTTGGAAGACAACCCCAACTACATGTATAACTTCAAACATGAATGCACAAAACTCTATATCTAATATTGTTGTCCTCAAATTTCTTAATTCTATGAAGAGAAGAAACAAACAAAAAACATCAATTTCAACTATCAATTACTCATTTTCAAGGAATCTCAGATGCAAGACGCATAATTTTAGACACACTTACCACATTTTATTTTGTTCTGATCATTAGCAAAATGCCTCACTATTTCTCCCTGATAAGAATAAACGATTTGCATAAATAATGAGGAAACAAGAATCTCAACCATCAAAAATACCAAAAAAATTCCAGGAATGATTTTTAATACGAATAAGATAAAATATTTCATAAAACTCTTAGCCTTTTCTAGATTTCTTTTTAAGGATGATAACATTTCAAGTTCGAAAATTATGAACTTTATATTTTGAACTTGTTTTAATGTTTTTTCAGATTTCTATATTCAACACTAGTTTATGTTTAATGAGTTTTTTACTAATGTGAAAAAAAAAACTGTATAAATTATGTTTATGTTTATCGAGACTCAGTTTCTTTTGGATAACATAAATTTGATTGGATATTTGAGAACTATCCAAATATTATTTGGATTTTGATTAGATTGATAGAATTATGCTAAATTTTTATTTTAAATATTATTTTGAACTTGCTTATTATTTGTATTGGATATCCCTTTTGCTCACTCATAGACATAGTTGTTGGTTGGTTAGGACATCTATCTTTAGAGATAAAAAGGCTGTTAACTTTCTATACTTCAGAGGATGGTATTGTACAAGATTGAGGATAATGGGAAGTTTTTTTAGGCAACAAAGTCATTCATGTTGTGGTGACAAAAGGAATATAATTTATTATAAGCCACTAAATTATTTGTATAAAAAACTTGAGTGCATCAATGATAGATGACACCACAAATTGCAAAACATTTTCAGTAATGTTTAATCAGGTAATAATTTTATTAGATTTACAATATAAACTGCGATGCATCGTCTTTGAAGAAACATATGCATGTCAAACCAGTAACGTGTAAGAGAAGTGCATTTCTTTGCTAAAAGCACCCGTATTTTTTTTTTCCCAATAAAATTAGAACTAAATTTTCATGCAAAAAATAACCTGGCGGCCTTGTTCATCCATCGGTATGCACTCAACAGCAATCAGCTTATCAACATCATCAGCAGTGACAACATATTCTGGATTTGTGGCTCCTGAGTCAAGTGTTCCCATAAAGTTTAACATGGAATAAATATAGAATAAGAAAAATGAACACTATGCAAAAAATAAAACAAAATAACTAGATCGTTTCTTTACCTTCAATATATTGCCTAGTTCCATCATCAAGGTGGCGAACCCATTGAAACATGCAAAGAGAAGTTCCACGTACAGGATATCCACAACCAAGGAGTTTTTCTCCAGGTGCAGCATCGCCAATAATCTGAAAACCCTCTATTCCAGGACCATCTAAAAATGGCACAAATATGTTAATATTTTAACTAGAGACATAGTTTCTGGAGAAAAACCTCACCTTCGGAAACAGAGGAAGCAATATCATCATGTATGCTATGTACCGTGTCCCTGTTCATATCTCCTGTTCTTGAATTTATAATACCTTTATCAAACAAACTATTCGAAAGAGGAGCAGCAACCTTCCTGAAAGAAACATTTATTGGTCAGTTATAAGTATAATATCATCTAAAATAAGTTAAGGACAATATCAATGATTCAACAACTGGTTGGACAATAGAAGTGTTAAAAGTCCTGCTAGCAGGAAAATTTCAACAAAACTATTATTTGGCTGCTAAAGTTCATTGGTGAAGAAACTATATGTCTAGAAAATGAGTTTAAAAATTTGACAGAGATGAGGATCGATTTAATTAAAACAAACTCAAAAGGATGATAGATTAAAACAAGCCTCCACCCAATGGATTCATTTTTTGCAGCATCCAAAGCTTAGAATGCATGTAGTGAAAATGGAAGCAAAAACTTTTAAGCAACAGTTTCAAGGTTATATACAGAACATTATATAATATGACCAATTTTGAGTTTCATAACATAATTACTGATATAGCTGCCATATCAGTTAACAGCAAGTCTTGAAAAATCTTTTTCCTTCCTTATGGACTAGTGAAAGAACAAAAAAGTTTTAAAGAAAGTAGCAAACCAGCCCAACACACAACACAAGAGAAGAAAATAAGAATAATGTTTCCATGCTCTAACAAATTTACTCCTTACACATTCTAAAAACCTTTATAGCAAACCAAAAATATTTTACAAATCATAGCAGGTCATTTAAACAATTTTACCCCTCAATTAAAGAAGAAGCCCTGCCTAGATTGAAAGCGTACAAATAGAACTCACCTAGAAGGATCAAATGAGAATTCCTGCATGTTGTTCCTATTTAACTGCTGATGCGTCTGACCATTAAGCATTGACCTTGTTTTATCAGCCATATCAACTTTTTCAGTTAGTTCTGACTGCCATTCATCTACATGGTGGTGATTAGAAGAAGTGCCACTTTGACTCTGAATTCAAAAAGAGAAAGGAAAATGGTAAACCAATATGGTTAAGATTATAAAGCAAAGTTGATAAAATAAAACTAAGATAGCAAAAAAGTAGATTACATGACATCAGTACCATGGGTTCATGAGGAACTTGACGCATTAGGATGCCAGTACCAGTGTTACCTTTATCATGAGATTCACTCTCACTATGAGCACCCACCATCAACTCTCTGATTCTATCCTGAAACAAATGCATGGGTCCTTAACTCTCAGTTGGAGAAAATTAATAAAATACACATAAAAGCAAAGCACCTAAACATTAAAATTTAGGTTGATAAAAGGAAAAAAAAAAGATAGTACTACTGGAAAGCAAAAATATTTCTTTAATTCCTGGAGAAATGAGAACAATGCTTGATGCAAGATATATGAAGGAAAGTAATATGAGAATATGTCCAAAGTTCGTGAATAAGTTGGCAAAAAATTGCAAGTCTAAGATGCAGAAACTTCAATTCTGGATTGATGAGGTCATATATGTATATCTATAGCATAAATTAAAGTGACCACAAAATTACGATAGCCATAGACAGATTCAGTATATGGAAAATAATAATTATAGAATGGTTCCACAAGAAGTCCCTCTATTATTTCAGTATTGCCACTTGCCACAAAGCAAATGAGCATTAAAATACAGTTAAAGAATTTATATATACAGCCTCCCAAGTTTATTTTCATTTTCGTGACAGAACATTATTCCATTACGAGAGCAAGATAAACTGAGTCTAAGATGTTAAAGTCCTTCAGCATTAAGCTTTCTGAATGGTAGATCATTGGGAGAAGAAAAAAATATAATCTTCATTTAAATAGGCTTTACTTAGCTAATAAATCAGGGTCCTGTCTGTCTAATCTGAAAATTTATCCAACAATAAATAAATGCAGGCAAATGAGGAGGCATTTACTCTATTATAAACACCGCTAATGAAGAGCTAATTTCATTCCAGTGGTACAGTCAACTCAAGATCATTATCTATAATCTTACGGTTGCCAGAATGATGTACAAATCTAATTAAATCAAAATAAAAAGAAATTGAAACGTACACTTGAATTCCTAATCTTTGACTGGAGTTGATCATGCAGGCGCTGCAGAATACCAAGAAAATAAAAAGTGAGTCAAATTTGGGCACTAACAGGGGTGCATTTTGATAGGAAAACAGTTCTCCAATTTCACATATGCCAACCAGCCAATGGGAGAACAAACAGGAGTTAAAATGAAAAACATACTATCAAAGAACAATCAGGAATGTTGATTGTTAAGAGCTTCAACCTAGAAATCACTGAATTCAAAAGATATAGAAATTATGTTTCAACTTTAAATTAAGGACCTGTAAAGGTATAATGTAGGTATTAAAAGTTGAAATTTCAATAAGGTCGCAAGTATAGACCACTGGGTTGAACAGGGGCTACATTTCAAAAAACAAGGGAATTCCGTTACATTTGCATTTCACATCAATAAATATTAAATGCCACGTGTTTTTAAAAGTTGCCATTAATTGATTCTTCTTACATGGTTATTCAGTAAATTTTCACTGAATGTTTTTACTTTTGAAAGTTGATTGCAGATTAAAGAGATGGCAAAACAGAATAGATTTACAGTCTAATATTGATTAACACAAAAGGTATATTTATGCATTTCAAAAGCCAAGCAAAAGGATAAGAAATCAAGGAAGAACAATGCGACATAAAACTATTATATAGATTTGAGTCGGCTTCTCTCAGATAGATGATGAGTGAAATAAATTGTTAATACCTCCAAACTCTTTGATATAGAAGAAGCATTCATGACACGGGGCCAAACTCCATATCGATCCAGCAAGTCAAGCATGGATGACATGAAAATATATCTCTCATCATCTACAACCTACAGAAAAGAAACGTCAGCCCATCCAAATTTCTAAGCACACTTATAAATAAACTGGAAAAAAGGATCCTGAAACCTACCATAAATAAGGGAATGAAGCTTCTTAAAAGAGCGGTATACCGATGGTTGTCGGTAATTTAAGTGGATATATAACAGTTTCAACAACCAATTAATGGCTATTTTAACTGACTGTTCCTTTTCAAGTACGTTGTACAACTTTTCTAGTTCAGTACCTATATTGGAACTAAAAGATGCTGTTTTAATGGTAGTTCATATATTAGTGATACTGATAGGAACTGGCTGCACAAAAATTAAACTCTAAATCTTGTTTTAGGTCTATTTCTAGACGGGTAGTATAGTACATCATTGCCTCCATTCCAGTTATGATTTCTCCTTTCATATCATTAGTTCTATACATTGCCTAAGTTTCTCCATTGGCTTAGAAGCTCTCAGTTCGCTGTGCAGACCCTAAAAACCATAAGGTACCTTCTACTAACTTTAATTTGCCAGATGCTTCCTTTTGTCTGGATTCAGTCACTGGTCAGAGTTCAGAGGGTCAAAGTAGGTTCGTTTAAATTTTGCATAGTTGAACATGGTCTATATATTGCATTCACACGGGCTTACCTCTAATTCTTGAGCCCAGTGTTGGCAAAACAAAGGGAGTGAATAGGACAAGAATTCTAGGATAACAAGGAAAAATTATGTTTCCACAGGATGATAAGTACAAAGTCTAACAGAATCTCCTCACACTTCCCTCGTGTCATTCTACATCTGTATATTCAGTTATCTTCGCTCTTGTGCTGTGCAATACTATTTCACAATTCTTCTATCTGGTTATATGTATCACGACCTTAAAAGATTCTAGCACAACAAAATACAAAATGTATAAAAACTCAACAAAAATTCATAAGATGGCTATAGTAATACCTTCAACTCATGGGTCAATTTTAAATTTTCCTCAAGATCACCTTTTCTGCGAATCAATTCATTCATAGCTGAAGACATAGCTTCATTTTGCTTTTCATCAATTGCCTATCATCAAAATAGTATCATTTCTCAATCTAGGACATAAAAGAATAGACTATATTCAAAGTTCCACTTGGAATGTACATGATGGATGAGGGCATGAAGAAAATATATACTTTTCAGAATTTACATACCATTCTCAAGTCAGCGAACTTCCGCTCCAACATATACTTTTCATTCAGCAGTTGTAGCTCCTGACACCATAGAGGTAGGTCAGTGCAATTGCAATTAAGTCAGAAAATTAATAATATGCAATTGCCATAACAATTATCTCAATGGAAAATAATAGGCCTTGAAAAGCATGATGTACCCTCACACAGGCAGCTGCAATTTGTTCACGGAGAACCTGGATCTCCTCTTTCTGTGCTCTAAGTCTTGAATAAAGTTCCTGGGCAAAATATATTGTGTAAAGGGAACATTGAGCTAAGAAACAAAATTTAGACATGGAAGTAATGAAAGTACATGTACCATTGCCTCTCTGTCTTCAAAATAATTGAGATTGCCATCATCCTTTAACCTCCTTTGCATTAGATGTGCTTCCACGTTCTGCCTGCAGAACAATACAAGCAATTCTTTCAAATAAAATATCACATGAAACCCTATAGCTGACTGCATTGATTTCAATCCATTATATTGACTTGCTATTAGCATACGAATTTCCATGAAGCACTTATTTCTTAAAGTCTCAGTCTAGGGTCTCTATTAGGCATACCTGTTTATAGTGTTAGAGGCTTGAGTCTGAGACCCATCATTGTTAAGCCCTTGCATAAAACTTTTACTTGAAGACATCGCATCGGCTTAGTTCCTCTTTAAAGCCACCTTTGACTGTATGAAATCTTATTTTGTCCATTATCACCAACTAAATTACGCATTTTACCTCATTGTCCAAAATGTATATAAAATTCCTTAAAAAGTTTCTGCTCCCAAAGTGGTGTTGAGATGCCACAACTACAAAGTCAAAACTGAAGCCATTAAGGGGGGAAAAGAGAAAAAAGAACAATTTACAGGCAAGGGCCAAAATACAATCTCAGCAAATAAGTTTATCCCCTATTAAATTTTAAGCTAACAACTAATTAACTTATTCATAAATTTCTCCAAGCGTTATGTAGACGCATACTGCATACAACACGCAGAAAGAAAAGGGGCTTTTTGATTTTTCACCTTGTTCATACTTAATATACTTGGATGCAAATCAGTTCAAAAAAGGAGCAGCTAATAAAACTTCACTCAAGTAGTCACACACTTAAAAAAAGGAATCAGCCAAAATAAGTCCTAGAGGAAAAGGCCGTATGGATGTGGAAAGTGAATAAAAAAGGTGCATGTCACATGGTGATTGAAGTCAATAACTTGGTAGATTTATTATCCAGCTTGCACAACCCTACCTCTTATTACCTTCTCCTTCATATTCCTTTTCCCAGCAAATAGAAAAGCTAGGATATTGACCCACCAAAACTTACAACACTACTTAAATTGTGTATTGAATAACTAATAATTTGAGAAAATAACAGTCTAAGTTCATTTTTTGAACAACTAATAAAAAAGACATATATAACAACTTGCAAATCATATTCTTTATACATTGAAATACTGCAATTAATAGATTTAAAAAAAAAAATCAATCAAATTGGAACAATCTAATAAAGCAAAAACAGATAAAAATGAAAAATAAACTCCTCATCATCATCTCAATAAATTCATTTTTACAAAAGACAACAGAAGCATACAAACAGATGTAACTAGTATCTTGCAATTCTCATAAAACTGTGCACAAAAATGCACATATACGAATACAAATACGTAAAAAGAATGTTCGGTTGACAGGAAAATCCAAGTCAATACAATTGTTTTAGTCATAATTCAAAGGAAATTAAAAGAAACATAAAAAGAGATAAGAATACGAATTCAAAAATTCCACATTCTCCTCCGTGATCCATTTCCTCAAATCTCAAATTCACAAACAGCTCCAAAAAATTAACAAAAACCAGCAATTACAGTTGTCAAAAGTTGGTTATCGTATATACAAAACAGAGACTAAATACAAGCGAATAAGAATATTGAAATTGCTATTAGATTAGAAGAAACAGAAAAAAAAAATAGAAAGCATACCGGTTTGTTAAAGAAGAAGAGCGGAGAGAAGAAAAGATTCCGGATGAAGAAGATAGACAACAATAACAGAAAAAATGACCAAATCAGAAGGCTACAGATCTAATAGGTGGTAGGAGAGAGAGAGGCAGTAAGCAAATAGGGAGTTTGTTAATAAAGTCAAGTGTTGGTTGTTGGAAGACATTTTTATTCTGTAAAATAAATTAAACTAAAATGACTTTGGGGTTGTTTGGTCGTTTCCGAGTTAACACTTCTAAGAAAAAACATGGAATTTTGAACTCTAAATAAAATTTTAATTTTTTTTTACTAATTTTGGATGCAACTTTAAATTAATAGTAGTAGTATTATTTATTTATTTATTGACTGATTCAAAATTTAATATTTTTAACCTTCAATGCTTCAAACAGATCTGAAAATTAATTTTAATTTTGATAAAAATAATGAAATGTGTCATTTTATTGTATATTTGTTTTTAAAAAAAAAAACTCAGCTACGTGGAATTATTTATAGGGCGTCTATGTCTTTTATGAAATTGAATTAACTTTGTTTTTCCGATCAGCAATTTATAATAGATAAATTTCAATATTCTCTTCACTTTAATATATGATTTATGGATTCAAATTGTAGAAAAATGAAGGAGAGATTAATTTTTTGTTAGTCCTCTACCGTAATGGAAGATGACGTTTTTTCAATTTAGTTCTTCAGTTTAAAAATGAATAATATTATTTTACTGTTTGATTTTTTAAATTGACTTTTAATTAGTATTAGATGTTTTTTTCAAATATCATTATTTAAATATTTTATTGACCAGAAAATTAAAATTAATTATCAAAAATATATAATTATTCGACAGAAATAAAATTGAGATATAAAATAGTCAATTTTAAAAAACACACAAAAAAAAATTGTAAATTTTGTTAAAATTCATGAACAAAACTGTAGTTTTATCTTAAATTAATCACATTTCTTAACATTAGTTTTTTACAAAGACATATATACTTAGCTATTCAGTTCATTATTTAATTTCATTTAAAAAATCATTTAACCGTATTGCATGGACATGGAGTGATGGAAGTAGTTTGGTGCATGTATGATGGCATACAACTATGTATTCATTATTCATTAATAATACTCAATACCATTAGTTTATGATGGCATCAAGCATTGGTCCACCTATAAATATAATTGAAACAAATTTAGTTTGGGAGGTCAGATATTCATGAATGTTTTCCAATTCACACCTGGCAGCATTGAGGGGTTCGAGGTTGATCAGGTTTTTGTACACCGCGTGTAGCACATTAATCGTGAAAACCTAAACTTTTGGAAATGGAATGCGTCCAATATATGACTTCTAAACATAAGTTTTACCAATTTAACGTCTCGATGTTCGATTTTGTACTTTAAATAATTGTGGCTGCTTCGAAAAACATCATCAAATGAGTAAATTAACAAATTTTTGTACTTATTTACTCCTCCAGACAGTTGAAACAAAATAAGTAAATAAATTTGCTAGTTCTTCAGAAAGATCAACAATAGGTGGTAAAATAACAAGTTCTTCATGTGAATGGATAGATGTGTTATTTAGTTGATAAAGATGCCTAAAGTGAGATTGATAAGAAACTATGTATTAGTGAATATGAGGGGATTGCATCGTCTTCGAACTTCGTTTTTATAAACTGCATATTCATCCGTGCCATTTTTCCATAACAAAACTTAGGCAATTGCTTTGGAGAACGGTAGCCACTTTGAAGAGCTTCCATTCCTTTCGCCTACTTTTCTTAAATAATAATACTTTGACTTTGTGAAATTCTATGTTTCCGACATGCTTAAACATATTTAAGGCGATTTAAAATTGTAATAGATTATCTATTTATTAATTGTGATAAACTTATATCTAATTTTAAAACTCGATCCGTTTAAATATATATTATTACAAAATTAATAAAATAGTATAAACAATCAGACAAAATTCAAAATGAAAAATATCGATTTTGACTATTAAGTTTAATGAAAGTGATAAAGATCTATTGCTTGAATTTCAACATATAAAAACCTAAATTCATTTATGACAAATAGAAAAATATACGATAAATTATTGGTCATTTTAGTAAATTACATATAAAAAAATTTAAGAATACATATTAAGTATTATTTGAAAAAAACAACCGTAATAACTATTATTTTATATTAATAAACATTAAAATATATAAGAAATTAAAATATATTTTTAAACTTTGTTTTCGGTTATTGTTATTTTCCAATTCATTAATGACTTTCTCTATATAAAAAAAAATTATATAATTTCACATTTGATGTTTATATATATTTTTTGAATGACACCCTAAAATTTATATGTGTACAATTTAACAATTCTTAGTTTAATTGTTTTAAATAAATTAATACATGGGCAGTGCATGAATTACATGCATGATATAGGGCATAAATATATCTCAAGAAATCAAGAACCAAAATGAAATATTACATTGTCCTTTTGGTTCATGAATTTCCAACCACCATCACTAGAATTGTGTTGATAAGGTTAGACATTCATACCAAGAAAAATGACTCGCTGAGTGAAGGCGAATGATGTGTTCCTTGCTGGAGTTCACCTCCAGCCGACCACCAAATCAATGGGAAATAGCCTTGAAAGTTGAGGCGGCTAGAGGTTTCAGAAACTTCGAATGGCCATGTCTTCTTCCTCCGACCACCAATTACGACATTATTGGTAACAAAAAACTCACTGGAGCATTGGTTATCTACTGGGACTGTTAATTCATCAGTCTAAACCCTATGGTGGTGGCCACGAGCTTCCAAAATTAAAGCGATAATTGAGACGAAATAATTATTATTACAAAATACATCAACAAAATAATTACCTTAAATAAATAAAATGTAAGGAATAATTAATTTTTTTCCTTTATAAGATGGATAATCCGGTAGGCATTTCGGATCCAATCCATAATACACTTTCATTTCATGACCCTCTAGCTCCGGTTACCGTTTGATCTTGCTCTACCAGTCAACCGGAATTACCCCGTTCCCTGTAATCTTCTTCTTTCTCACCTTTTCTTTATTCATCCACTTGCAGAACATTACTGTTACCCTCTAAACCATCCATCAAGAATTGACCTAAAAACGATCAAAACAGACAGCTGCGGCATGTTTTTCTGATTGAGGAATCAAATTCCAACAACAATTTGGATCAGAGTTGCAGAGAACAAATGTCACAGCTGCAGATTGTAAGCGAGAATACTAATAGTAATAGTAGCATTAGCAATAGTAATAGTAATATTCCAGTGAGTGAACTGTATTGGTCTCTCGTCGAGAAAGCCGATAAGAAGTTTTCCAAGATCAGAGATTTGCCGCACTATGAACGAAATAGGTTTTGTTCTCTCTCTTTGATTATTTTTGTGTTTTGTGTTCGATTTGAAGTTCTCTACTTCGTTATTGATCAGTAGTGATTTTCTTTTCATTGGAAATAATCATTATTTACTGCAAGAGCAAGAATTAGTTAATTAAGTGAATAATTTGATTGAGAAAAACAGAAATCATAATCTATAATGTTCAATTGCTGAAGTTTTTTCTTTCATCTAATTATTTAGACATTCACTTGGTAATGGAAAATGTTCAATATGTGAAATCATACACATTTTGAATGAATTTTTTTTTCTTTTTTTGAAAATAAACTGTCTTAGTAATTAATAGTTTTGCTAATTAAGTGCATTGCACTGTTGTTTTTAATAGCTTGTAAAGAGAGAGTATTTAATTTGTGAATTGCCAATACCTTGAGGTTTAGAGGGGTGATATTATTTTGCATTTGATTTTGCTTAGGTATGATACATACTTTTACAAGGTATTTAAGGTCTATACTCAGTTGTGGAAGTTCCAACAAGAGAATCGACAGAAGCTTGTGGAAGCTGGGCTCAAGAGATGGGAGATTGGGGAAATTGCTTCTAGAATTGCTCAGCTTTATTACGGGCAGTATATGCGGACAAGTGATGCAGGTTATTTGTCAGAATCATATATATTCTATGAAGCAATATTGAGTCGAGAGTATTTCAAGGAGGGTTTGTTTCAAGATTTCAATCTTGCGAACAAACAGTTGAGGTTATTTGCCAGGTTTTTAATGGTGTGCCTGGTTTTGAACCGACGAGAAATGGTGCATCAGTTGGTTAATCAGCTCAAAGTGTTGGTTGATGAATGCAGGAGGACATTCCAGGTTTTTGTCTTGCTGCTGACCTTTCTGTGCATTATATTTTTGGTAGTATATGGCTTTCTATGCTCTATCAATCTATTATGTTAGAATCTGATATGGATGATTTGTGCATGCTAATTGCTCTAGATATTTGACTTGCAGTTTTCTCATTATGACTTAGAGGTGACAATTCTTCTTTAAATGTTTGAGAGCCAAATTAACAGTGACAACTGAGCAATGATAATCTTCTTGCACTTGAAATCTTGTAATGTTGGCATAGATGAGTCCTAAAGTCTAGATGCATTCTTTCTACGATTGGATTTCATGAAAATTTTAAATTATTAATACTGTATGATATAATGCTCCTTAGAGATCACCAATGTGTATTGATTCTACAACAGGTCACCCCTTTTAGAAATACTTCTTAAGCTTTTCAACTGGTGCTGCATCTCCTTATCATGATTGGCCCATCCTAGGCATTGGAGTTTGAATTTAAATGACTTTTGTTTGCTTGTGAACAGATTGACTGATAAGTATGGCCTTGGAATGATCTTGTCTCCAGGAAACTGACTTTAAAGAATGGAAGCTGGTGGTTCAGGAAATAATTAGATTTTTAAAAGCTGACACGGCTTTTATGAATATCAGGCCTTTAAGATATAGCCTTGTACTGGACCTGCATCCAGATTCACTACCACGTGTTGCAACAAGGAGAAGCTTAAGATTGCGAGATGCAATACTGAGCAGCTACCATCATAATGAGGTTAGGTATTGAGGTGCCTCTTTTCTCTTTTTGTTCACTTTAACTAAAATCTAATGCATAATGTTTTGAACTCAGAAGTGTTTTTATAATTCATTTCCTGAATTAAGTATTGTTGATTAGCTTTCTGTATTTTCCGTTCAATTTTTTGGTGTGCCTTTGTATCAGGTTAAGTTTTCAGAGCTCACTCTAGACACCTTCAGAATGCTCCAGTGTCTGGAATGGGAACCAAGTGGTTCCTTTTACCAGTCAAATACTAATAAAATTGGTCAGAATGGGGCTCCTGGGTCTAGTCGTATTAACAACACTCAGGATATAACTGATCCTACTTTGCCTTCAAACTCGAAGAAAGCTGTTCTGTATCGTCCATCTGTGACACATTTTTTAGCAGTGAGTATGATTTAATATATATGCTGTACCTTTCTGTTCTTTTGCTGAATTACCTTTTGTTTATATGTAGCGATCTAATGAGGTTATGGAGTATTCAACATACAAATCCAATATATTGATTTCTCATTTATCTGCTTTGAGGTGGTCATTTATAAAATTATTAAATGTCAGATATGAAATGGTTCTTTGATAGTTGTGATTTATCTTTATGCCCTTGGTCACAATAAGACTTGGAGATGATGTTTCTGTAACCTTCAACTTGATTGATTTTTTGGATTTCAAAGGGGATTGTGATGATGAGTTTAGTGTCCAAAGATGATAGAATGGTGCAATTAAATGTTATGTTTTACTGTAAATTTATTTTATAGTGCAATGTTATCAATGGGGAAGAAATGTGCCTCTTTCAGGTTATGGAACATGATGACTGTCGCATTCATTTTTTTTTCTCTTCGGATCGAGGAGAAAGTTCTTTGAATGTAGTTAAGGCTCTTAAATGACATTTATTTTTTCTTAACTACATATTAGAAAAACAATTAAAATAGCCTTCAGGTCATATGCTGAACCAACGTGCTCATCCATTTAGAATTCAGTCTTAGAAATATAATGTACTCTGATGAATAAAATGTTTATACCAGTTGCATGATCCTATTTTATTAATCAGTGATGTTTGATATGGAAATCATACCTATGTACATAGTGCCCGAAAGTCATTGATTTGTACACCTGTCTATAAGCTCATTTAATAATTTAATTGCTTATTAATGGAAGCATCTTCAGATCATGATGATGTCTAGGATTCTTGTGGATGATATGGCTTTGATGCTCAAATTACATGTGGTTGTGTCTTTTGTGATCAGGTTTTGGGTATGATTTGTGAGGAGATGCCTGCTGATGGAATTCTCCTAATATATTTGTCAGCTTCAGGTTGCATACTCTACTTAAGTTTGGAGCTCTTTTTTTTTTTTTTTCTCAAATGTTTTCCCCCTTTGGCCACTACATCACTGTGAGATCGCAATACCTCTTAACATTATTTAAATTACTTCAGGAAGAGTTGGACAAACCATTTCTTCTCCCTCAAATGCTGGAAGCTCGATTAGCTCTGCAGAGAACGTTGTGAGAAATTTCCAATCTCATGCAATGTACTTCGACACAGTGGCCACTGCTCCCTTCAATACACCTAGTAATTGTCCAAACCCATCTAGGAGATGTAAAGGAGACTGCTTATATTTTGGTTCTCGGGGAAATGGAGGTATCTACTTAGGACGCCTTAAAAATGTTTCATTTTCATACAGCTAGATGGATAGAAATCACCATATTTTATATTTGCATGAATAGTAGTCCAGTGGATGCCAATTTATGTCACTTTACTACTGCTTCCCCTGTCCATGTGTATATGTGTTTACATGTTTTCCCATTTCCTATTTTGTATGCTATTTTCATTGTGTTATTGAAAAGCACTATGATCCATATAATTTTGTTGACTACTTGTTACTGTTATCTGGCAGCAGAACGTTCTAGTGCTACTGAAATGAACATTCTAATGCTTATGGGCAACTAAGTACTGTGTAAATCCATATGAATGATTATGAAATGTGTTGTTTAACTAATTTTTTTTTTTTTTTTATGAAACTAGAACCTAGATGTAGAGAGGAGGGTCCTCAAAACATCCAATTTTTACTTCTTGAATTCAATTTATCCACTTGTTCATGGTAGTTTCTCTTCCAAACTCAACATGTTACAAAGTGGCGAGTTATCCAAATAAGGTCTTTCTTCTGTCCCCTGGATGCTCCTCTCTAACTGATTAACAACTCAATTGCTGCATAAAATGTGAATACAAAACAATCTTGGAAAGGGATGGACCTTCAACTATTCCTTTTATTCTGATATTGTCTGTTGTGCTTTGCTTTTCCTGCAAGACTGAACACTCTAGTGGACCTCACCTTTTCGATTATCTGTTAATTTTTGAAATATGTTTCAAATATTTATTTTGTGTCAGCATGCACTCTGATTACAGTGTGTCCTTTTACAGGATTAAACAACATTTATCCTACTGATTTAGTTCCATTCACAAGGAGGCCACTTTTTATAGTTATTGACAGTGATCTTAGTGAAGCATTCAAGGCAAGTATATCAACTGTAGTCTTTATACGAGTAATAGTTTTTACATGGAATTTTCATATGCGTATGTGATTAGCGGAATGGACATATACATACTTAACTGTCAGTGGTGGAACACTTTCATGAAAAAGAAAATTGAAAATGACACCTGTGGTTCATTCATCTAGGTAAAATGATAAAAGTTTGAATAATTTGAATACATGGAGAACAAAACACAAGGTGATTGTGCTGTTCTAGCTTATTTGGGTGAAAGTTCTCAAAGTTGTAGATTTTGCAGTTGCAAACCCAAAGAAACACATTTATGCAAATCAATCTTAATGCAACTGTATGTGGTTGTTCTTATGCTTCCTGAGTCACTTTAACTCAAACATAATAATAATATATTAATAGTACAGATGTTGTTGAAATTCTCCTCAACAAGAAGCTTGATTTGGCTTTGCTATCTAGAACAATTATAGTGTTCAAGAATCTGAACATTGTAGTCAGACAGATGAAATTTCTCAAGGGTTAGTGGATATTGTTAATTCATGGAACCTTGATGAATGGTGAACTGAAAACCATGGCTGCGTAACTGACTTTTGAATGTGCAAATTTGTTGGAGGGAAATTTCTTTGAATAAAATAAGTTATTATTTCCTCTCTCTCTCTCTTGGAGGCATCTTAATTTAAGTATAGTGCTTAGCCATTTGGTTCTCAATGACATTTGTACTAGAGACGACACTAGTTTCCACTTAAGAATCTGAACTGCTTTATCCTTTGCAATAGTATAATTTTGGACATTTGCAGGCTCTAAGTGGCATGGAGAAAGGAGAGCCAGCTGCAATCCTTCTATCTCCGAGCTGTTCAATTCCACTGTGTGCTGCCGAATCCTCTCGCCACCAGAGTGGTAGTGTATTCACTCTTTTTCTGACAACTCCATTGCAGGCTTTTTGTCTGTTAATTGGTTTGTCAGGCTCTGATGTTGATATGGTGAGAGTTGAGCTTAATTTTTTTTTTTTTCTGAACTTAGTGATTCTTTACACCAGATATTAATTGATAAAATGGTCGACAGGAAACATACAACAAGGCTGAGAAATTGCTTTCCTCATCCTTGAATGAATGGGGATCTGCTTTGACAACATTGGACTCCCTGGATCCTGTTTGGGCACAGATTTTAGGTGACCCATTCCTTAGACGGCTTTTATTAAGGTACCATTCGGTTCTCTGCTCTATTTCTAGGTTTAAAACATGTTCAGAGTAAAACATTAAAATGTTTCATAAACACTGAAATATCTAAAAGTTGATTACAGAGAGAGTTCTTTGCATCTTTGTAGATTCATATTTTGTCGGGCAGTGTTGACACTGTATGGACCGTACTTCGGCAAAAAGGAATACCATCCTGATTGTGTCCCTTCCCTCCCAGCATCTTTCTTGCCTACTGCTACAGCATCACAAACAGTGATTCTACAAATGGCCAATATTTTTGGCGCAACAAAGAAATTTATTTTCTCCGAAGGAGTTATGCTTCCAGAATATAAGAACAAGGATGTGGATATGATCTCAGCTTCATAGATAGTCATGATGGAGAATTAGAGTTTGAAGAGAAAATGTAAAGTTTGTGAATTACTTGCTTGGTTTGATTGGCTTGTGATGATCTTCAGCATTTTTAAATTATCGAATCCATCCGCTCTGAACCTGACCAGAGAATTCCAAAGCTGTAAGCACTTAATTAGCAAGGAAAGGGGTGGTGAAAACTGAATTGTAGTAGGTATTATCAGTATATTTGATATATTAAGCTTTGTCAACTACTAAATTATAGTTATCATTATATTTGATACACTCCAGTATTGAGTAAAAAAGAGTTCGAGTTGTAATTCAGCGAATTTGGATTAGTCTAGACTGTGATATGTCTGAA
Source organism: Croton setiger (assembly GCA_948099555.1). NCBI lineage: Eukaryota > Viridiplantae > Streptophyta > Magnoliopsida > Malpighiales > Euphorbiaceae > Croton > Croton setiger. The sequence continues at coordinate 87,649 of CANUEY010242231.1, forward strand.
ATACGGCTTGTTCAGTATATCGGGTGCAAATGCAAACGAAAAAAAAAAGAAGAGAGTTTGAGATGTCATAATTCATAAAAGAATTACGCGCCATAAATTGAAACCAAAGAAAGGATTTTATAAATTATAGTCGAGGATAATTCCTTCCAACGGAATTTCATTTTTGTGATGATCAAATTGCCAACTTATATTGACATTGCGAAAGGAGACGTTCAGAGCAAATAGAAGCTACGTTTGGTAATTTGTAATTCAATATCAACATGATTTTCTTTTCTTCCATTTTTTCCGAGATGGAATATAAAACATGATTTTCTTTGTAGCAAATATAAGCATGGTTTATCAAATGTTACAATTACTATTCAGGGAAATAGTTATAATTAGGAAAATAATCCATTTTTTCCCTCTATGAATAACATTTTTTTTCTATGAATTCATAGTGTGCTATTTTTATTTAAAAAATAACTTCCAAATTACTAAAACCCCTTAAAAATGACGCACGCTAATGGTCGGATCAGGTGGGCTTGAGGGTAAACCCATGGTAGAAAGAAGCATGGCCCACTTGATTGCCAAGTTCAGAGGCCCATGCCCTACTCCGGTTCCAATTTCCAACTCACTTTCAGTTCTTCTTCTGCTCGGAATCTGATCAATGCTCCGCCTCTGATACCTTCCATGGGAATAATCTGCAAAAGAAGATTAATCAGTGTGTTGCTAATCATCTATTAATCAGGACCAATATTCCATTTCTTTTATGATCCAATACCCAATGGCTAAATTAACACATAAATCTCCTTCATACTATTTTCTCTTTGTCTGTATACTCTCATTATTGTTCTTCTCTCCTCCTGTTCTCTCCAAGTCTCGTCGCCCCATTACTGTAACTCACCTCTCTCCCTCTCAACTACCTTTTTTTGGGTCAAATTTCTAATTTGTTTGTTAATTTTGAATTCAATCTCGTTTACTATTGAACTGCAGGATACAGAGATTAGGCAAAAGAAAAACGAGTGTTATGCTGATATAGAGAGGTAAGCTTTGAAACAAATTTCTCGTCATTTGCTTTTTATTTTGGTCCACCCAATTTTATAAACTTTTGGGTTTCTTCTTTTTAAAGTGGGCTTTGGGGTCAGCAATGCAAATCCTCAATGACTGCGCAGGAGAATTGTGCTCTGAAATGCCTTTCTCCGACTTGTTACGAGCTTATTTACGAGAGCGATCCGGTAAAGATTTTTTATTTGAGATGTCTTTGTTGGCTTGAGTGCATTCTGATCGTCTTAGAATTTGATTATGGTTGATTCTTGTTGATAACAATTGTAGCTTGAAGAAGGAGAGAAAGATCATGTTAGAAGCCAGGAGTACAAGTACTGTATGTATAAGTAAGTTATCAACTTCTAAATTTAACAATTCTAATGTTCTCCACATTTATACGTTTATGTACACTGAATTTGAATTCATGATGTTAGTTTCTTGGTCATATAATAGTATGATATTGAGTTCAATAGGAAGATTGATTATAGTGAAGTATTGATAAATATGGATGCAAGTTCCTTACGTAGTAGAAGTGATGTCTGTTCGCATCCATGGGTCAGGGCCTCCTCTGTGTGTGAGATAACTGTAAAGTCTATGGTGTGAAAAGGTACCCTACCAAGTAATTTTTGGTAATCTTTTGTGAGCCCGAGTTTTTTTTAAGATATGTGAGCCTGAGTTTGGTGTTACAGTAATGCTCGAGATTTAATGATTGCAAGGTTTTACCAAGATACCATTGTGGGTGGGGGGAGGAGGGAGATATGAAGACAAATGGAAAACAGTTAATTATACAAATTGTAAGATGGTATAACATAAAAAAATGTGTAGAAGTATGTCTGTAATGTCAACTTAGAAAATGAGTTTAGCTTATTCAGGTATAGCCGTATGTATAGGGTTCACCATGCTTATGGCAAATTGGGGCGTGAATTCTTTTGTACAAATTGTTATCCCAGTTCCCAGATCTAATAAGACTCTCTGTTCTTACCATATGCATCCAGTGCTAGCTCTTCATAATATAGTTGTAACTGTCTCAGTACTATGTTGGATTTTCACTAGCTTGATGTGTGTTAGACTGGAAGTCTATCTAAGAAGGTTTGCAACTCAGTGACTGGTAAAGTTAGTCGTGAAAGTATTTTGACAAGAATAACTTTCTTGTTTGTATTCAAAATTGAAAGACCTGCAACTATTGTTTTTTAGGGAATGTGAGCCAACCTTCTATTTCCAAAACTGGGAAGAAGTGAACCTTGTTTTAGGTATCATTTCTGGTATTTTGCTGATATTTGATACTTAAAAGTAGCTGTCAGCAATATCTAGAATTAGAACTAATAAATTGACTCTTAAGATGATAAATTGGGCATTCAGAAGATAGCAGGACATGGAAAGGAAATTTCTAGATATCCTCAAAATTCATAAACAGAAGACATGTAAATGAACCAATCTGTATCCATTGTTCCACTAACCATTGAGCTTTGCTGGCATCTGACATGATTCTCTGTCGGCAAATTATTTGCAAATCATGCAAACAGCAATATTCCAAATTTTGTTTGGAGATGGAATCTGCAAGGGAACTGGACTCATTCTATTACTGAAATAATCTTACATTTGATTTACTAAGTCTACCTCTTCTATGCATCAGAGTTCTTTTATATCTAGCTTGTGTACGTGTCATTATGCAGTTTCCATTTTTACAGGAGGTGGAATGCTTTTATATGCCCACTAATGAGCTGGTTGTATATGCTAACTTGTTTTCAATGTTGAATCATGCTTAAAAGAAATTTTCATTCTTCTATTTGCAATGAAATAAATATGATCTGGTCTAATGCTAAACTATTGTGTTTCTGTGGAAATTTTGGTTTCCATTAAATTATCTTTATATGAGGTGGCATTGCTTGTGTTTTACATTGCATTATTTCGAATAGAAAAAATAATAAGTTGCTGCATTTTCAAAACATGGTTGGAGCTATCATATGATTGCTATTTAGTTATGTTGGAGGAGTCTAGCTTTATAAAAAAATTAGATGGATCTTACTTACTGGTTAATGGGTGCTTTTGTTCTCTGAAAATGCAATTAATATTAAAGAATTGTTTAGTGCCTGATTACTGTATAGTGTATTCATGATAGGAAGTCTAATATCCCCATGTGATCAAGGTTATGTCAAGAATGTTCAGAGCATTCTGCTTTCAATTATTCTAACATTGTCCTTTGCTTGTTTAAAGGGCTTTTATTTTATTTTCTGCACGTTGAAATCAAGCGATAATAGTCTTTTGCTTTCATCATATTTAGCAAATCTCATAGCTAAATGAAAAGAAAAAAAGAAGATACATTATTGATTTTTATTGATTTATGTACAGAGCATCACTTGGAGAGACCCTTGAGGGTATTAAAGGAGCATTTGAGCATTGAATTCTTCCACTTTGTAAAATCAGCCACCATTTCTTAAACCAGAAGTGAAAATGTATGGTAAATAACTGTAATTTTACTTCACATAATTTATGGTAATTTTAGCCCTGAATGGGTTTTGTGAATTGTGAGCTATATTGTGAAGATTGAAATAACCTATATTAGATAATTTGCAAAGTGGTAGCCAACATAATTTTATTATAATCATAATTACTCAAATATTTGGATAATTAGTTAGTGTTATAAGCTGCATATTTGTAGTAATTAGTTGTGACGCATTGCAGTGCGGGGCCAGCCAATTTTTGTATGGTTGGGATGAAGTTGCTGTTTTGCTTTATGCGTTAATCGTTGATTAAGCTCAATCGTTCATGATTTTCGCAATATAAAAAAGAAAATTGGAAATTTGATTAGAAATTTATTTACAAATGAATTATTCACTTTAAGTCTTTCCCATCTATCATCTTCTCCATCTGCTACTCAAAATTTTATCTTGATCAAGCTTTCTCTCTCCCATTACTATCCTCCATGAAACTCCAAAGTCGAGAACAACACCCAAAATCTGATACGAACCAAGTAGTGCTTTACATGGACCAAACCAAACACCCACCACAACCAGAATCCACCAACAACCATTCTATTCCCAATACTCCAAAAACCCCTCGTCCTCCTCTAATCTTCTCCAAACCCAAATCTCGTTTTGATGAAATCAAATACCCTCCAAATACTCCTTCAAAAGAAACCCAACCCTCAAACCATCAAGAAAGAAGAAGAAGATGACCTCGAAGAATGGTTCGAGAACGCAGACGACGAATAAAAACACAAAAACTATAAAAAGAAAAGAAATAGAAAGATTAACAAAATAGCCTTAATAGACTATATTCTTTTTTATAATAATGACAGCCTTATATGCTCTTTAAAGATGATTTTGTGTTTTAATTATTTCTCTAAGGGAGAATTATTTATAGCACCTTTTGCATAATATACTCTAAGATTTTTTTATTTTGAGAATTGTATAATTAGGTTGCTCAAATTTAAAAAATTATAATATCAGGTCATTTCATCAGATTTGAAAAATTATACTATAAGGTCTTTCCGTCCGCGTTAGTCAATTGAAAAAGTCAACGGTTTTGATTAAAATTTTTCAAAATGACAAAACTATCATTTGATTTATTTGAATCGGACCATAGTTTATTTGAATTGAACTGGAGCGTTTCGATTCAAACTCCCTTCCCCTTTACGGGCATCGTTTTGGTCACGCTAAAAAAATAAAATAAAGCAAAGAAGAAAGAAATTAGTATAAGGAGGACGAAGATAAGAACAGACAAAGAAAGAAGAGGGGCACCAGAACTGAAAACGAAAGAGATAGAATGGCTGAGAGAGCAAGCACAGAAAGGATGACGAAGCTGAAGCCGAAGGCACAAGACCAGCAGCGAAAACGAGGCTGTCTGGCGTGGTCGAAGGCTCACAACTTCATTTGGAGGGGAAGAGCAATTCGAAAAAAGGGGATTCCAGAGATTTTCGAAAAAAGGGAATAAATAGCTCTTTCAATTTTTCTAGGGTTTTCCTTTGAATTTTTATAAATAGGAAAATTAGAGATGGTGATCTGGTTTCATGCTTTCTTTGTTCTTTCATTTTTTTTTTATTTTCTGTTATGTTAGTGGTGGGAAAGGAAGAGGCAGTGGAGGTGCGGTGGTGGATTTAAGTTTTGATTTTGATTTCTAGAGGTGTAGACTGAAGAGGAGTAAATGGTGATGGCGGCGGCGACGACAATGATGGCGTTTAGGGTTTAGATGGGAATAATAATAATAATAATAATAATAATAATAATAATAATAATAATAATAATAATAATAATAATAATAATAATAATAATAATAATAATAATAATAATAATAATAATAATAATAATAATAATAATAAGGTTTTGATTTAAAATTTGGGTTCAATTAGCATGGTCTGATTCAAATAAACCAAAGGGTACGTTTGTCATTTTGAAAAATTTTAATCAAAATTGTTGATTTTTTCAATTAACTAACGCCGTTTCCGAACGGAAGGACCTGATAGTATAATGTTTTAAATCTGAAAGACCCGACGATACAATTTTCAAAATAGAGAGATTTCAGAATATATTATGCAAAATCTAAAGAACCTATAAATAATTATTCCGGAAGGACCTGATAGTATAATTTTTTAAATCTAAGGGACCCGATGATACAATTTTTAAAATAGAGGGACCCCATGCAAAATTTTAAGTACCTATAAATAATTATCTTTTTCTCTAAAATATAAATAATTGAATGTAATTTAAAAAAAAAAGAAATATAATAAAAATAATTGAATGTAATTTAAAAAAAGAAGAAGTATAATAAAAATAATTGAATGTAATTAAAAAAAAAAAAGAAGTATAATAAAAATAGCACGCTCGGTGGGACTCGAACCCACAATCGTCTGATTAGAAGTCAGACGCCTTATCCATTAGGCCACGAGCGCCTTTCGATCCGAAATTTTTTATTATTCAATATATAGCTTTACTTATTACGAGAAGTTATTATTCCAAAATTCCTAAAAAAACCACACAATCAATGGTGACTTCCTCATCACTAGCTCCCGACTCTAAACTCGAACTCACAAAGAAGGTAACCGTTCTCTTCTATCCCTTTGATATATATATATATTTTATTTGCAGAAACAATAAAATATGTACTTTTTGATTTTGGTTTGTGATTAATATATCAGATGAGAAGCCATGAAATCGCATTAGCAGAACTCAATAACCTTTCATCTTCTCGTGTAAGTTATTTATAATTTCCCTTTATTTTAGTTTTCTGGTAGATTTCTATTTCTATTTCAATTTGAATGTGTTTATTTCGCGGTACTTGAACATCAATTGATTATAAATTGTTAGGGTTAATGGCTGCATTAGCAGAGATAATGAATTTTCATACATTGGACTAACAAGTTTAGTTGTATGAAATTTGGATACTGATCATTTAGAAGGTTGTATAGATTTGGTGAGTTCTATCTCAATTTGGGGGAAGGGTTTTTCATAATTTTTAGAAATCTAAGAGGAATTATGGAGGTTTGATAAGTTTTGTTCCTAAATGGTACCTACAGACTATAGAAGATTATATAGTTTACTCTGCTTTAATTTGCATTCCTTTGTCTTACTCTTAGTCCCCTCTAAATCTGCTTCTTTGTTCTTTCTTTTATATTCATTCTACTGTTTCTAATATCTATCAATTTATATGACACCTCGATTGGTTGATCTCAACAACAGTAAGGCCGACCTAGAATCCTATTTTAGGATGTTACTTTCTTTTTAGTGGAAGGGAAATCAAAGCTTTATTAAGTATTGAGGAGCAATATGTAGAAGTTTTTACTCAACAGATGGCATCTCCTCTTAAACCAGCCCTTTTGCAATCCAATCAGCACAATTCTTCATTCTCGAACATTATGGCTAAATTTTTCTTGCCAATCTTGTGTTAAGAGATGCTTATGTTTCTGATCTAAACTTGACTAGAGCCATGCCAAGAGCTACTGTCAGAAATAATATTAACAGTTTTGTTCAAGAATCTGAAGCCAAATCTACATTCTGAAATCCCCTATCCCATGCATAACAAAGGCATGCTACATAGCGTGTGATTCGGCAACTAAAGAAGCACAAAGACCAATTGAAATATAGAAACTACCTAACCAAAACCCCAGGCCGTCATCAACTAAACCAAAATTGCAGTAGCATCATACTACTGTATATCTAGTTTTCGTTGTTCTAGAATAGCGGAACATGTTGTATATCCCTTTAACTTGTTTTAGTTTTAACCTTAGTTGAATGTGGAGCAGGAGCAGAATAGCATATGCAAAATACATTCACTTAAATGGTCATATTTCATAGAATCTGTGTCATATTTTTTGCTTTAGGTTTTTCGCTTCTCATTACAATGATGAATTGGGTAACTTATTTTCTTCTTGAACATAGCCTGTCTATCAGAAAAATGGAAACATTTTCTTTCGTACAACCATCGAGAAAGTGAAAGCATCTGAACAAAGTAAGTGCCTTATTCTATTAGCTTCCTGGTTTTCTTGTATGTGTGATAGGCAACAATAACCGCATTATGTCCTTCGATTGAGTATTTTGCAGAACAGCTCGATTCCACCAAAGGCAAGCTAGAAAAGTTGAATTCTGGTTGATGTGAATTGGATTCTTTGTTTCAGAACTGGATTGATATCTTGCTTGCTGGTGAAGACACTTTTATGTAGTATCAACTTCTGCTATCACAGTTTTCTGGCCATAGAACTGATCCTATTTAAATGTAAAAGTGTTTTAAAACTCTTGGAATGTTGTGGGAAATGCTGATTAATTATTCCACTGGTTTTAAGTTCAAAAATAATGTCTCAGTATGCCATTTTTACCTTGAAGCATTGTGTTGTGTACCGCATTTTTCCCCTATTAATTATGGTATATTTTTACCTTGAAGCATTGTGGACTGCATGTTTTCCCCTATTAATTATGGTATATTTCTCTTTCCATATTCCTTGACTTCTTCCACTTTGCTTGTACATCCTATATAATCTTGTGAAGCGATTAATATAGGGTTTTTCTGTCAAGTCCTTTGGCAAAGGTTAACAAATTAGGACACAGAAATTGATTAGTTGATATATGCATAATTAAGCTGATTTTGTAATTATCTTTATTTGAATTAATTGCCTTGTTGTTAGATCGACAGCTAGCTCTTAATCGGTACCTAATCCCACAAGAATTGTATCTAGCAGAATTCTTGTACAACTGAGCAAACAGGAAACGCTACAAGGGAAAAAAAGGGAGAAGGTAATAAAATTGTCAGACAGCATACATAGAAGAAATTCCTATCCAGTTGCAATGTTTATTGCCTTGATTATTAAGATATATATCAACAATGAAACACCATTCCAAGCATATGAAGCTAAACTAGTAGTAGCAAAGCAAGGAGTTTGTGCAAGATACAGTAGCACAGAGTAGAAGTGTCTGTCTAGTCAAGCCCCTGGTTTGAAGTTTGGAACCAAACAATTGCAAGAGTAACAAGAGATGCATAGATTGAGTTAGGTAATTTTTGCACCACCTTTCCAACTCCTGGAACACCTTCTGTTGCTCTCTTTGTTGCCATTGCTACAGTTGGTGCTACAACCAAAGTGACTAGCAATCCTTGACTCACAACAATAAATGTGTCTGCTGTTATCTTCTGAATAAACTTCACAAATTCTTCGTGGTCGATTTCCCCATCGAGGTTGAGGTCGCATTCCTGCACGAAAAGGGGCAAGGTTTTTAATATCATGTAACTCTCTTTTCTCTCTGTGTGTATGCCATTCAGTTTTCTAAATCATATTCGAATTGGAAAACTTCTGGGACATTCGTTTTTGAACGAGCATTCTTATTACATACCAATTTCAGCTCCTCTCAATCTTATTTTGTAGGCTTAGCAATGTTATTAACACAGCCATTAAATATGAATCTGAAGTCAATGAAGCTAAAAAGGCTAAGAATCAATCAATTATATCCTAGATCTATGTTTTGCAATGTAAACAATAATTAGATATGAAAATGCTGCCATGGATTTCAGAATAGAATACCTGCATCATAGCTCTGACTTGATCTTTAGGGGGTGGATCAAAATGAGGCCCGGGCAAATGCTTATTGATATCACTATAACATGAAAACAAAACTATATTTACCATTTGGAAACCTAAATCAAAGGGCTTAAAAACACATCAAATATCAAAATAAATGAAATAGCAAGAATATTCAAAAAGGGTTTTTACTTGTACACAAGCAACACAGCAATGTAAAGATCTTCAAATGAAAGATTAGCTTTTCCTGTTTGATTTTTGACACGATTAAAAGCCTTGTCTGTTATCAATCTTATTTGCTTCACCCTCCACTGCTTACCTGCACAATTTCAAATGGTTAAAAAAGCTACTAAACTAATCTCCAAAGGACAAATCAAAAGGCGGAAAGAAACCCTAAAAGAAAATTCCAAAAAACAGAAACTGTAAAGGGAGGATTCGGTTCATGCACCCTGAATTTTGTCGAGAAGCTGACCCATGGTGAATCTAAAAAGGCGTCGCTGGACTGGAGCTTGGAAGTTTGATTCTCGATGATACAATTCTTGCTAGGTTCTTATGAGATAGAGATGCACATTTGCACAGCCAATATTATTCGATGGAGTGAAGGAGGATCTTTTCGTTTTGAACCACTTAACGGCTCCCACGGCAAACAAGGTGATTGGCTTGTGACTAAAGATTCTTGAATCCGTTGACGTGGACCTTTCTCGACATGCCACGTCGGTCTCCGAGTCAAATCAATTATGTGAAATTTATGTCATCAGATTTGGCATCGATTTTCACAGTAACTAGATTCAGCCTTGGAAATACCAAATTTTTTAATTTCAAAACTCCTGCTATTCTGATTACTGAGTTTGAATCTCGTGCCGTGTCTCAACTCAATCAACCAATTTTGTTTTTCAAACCGTACCAGCAATTGGACACCGTTCTTTTCAGACCGGCTCGGGGTTGTGAAATGTAGGTTCACGGTTCACAAATTCCTCTCAACTGAATTAGGTTAGGATGGTTGGTGAACCATCGATTAGGAGTCGGTTTTGATTCGGTTCAAGGGCAATTTCAGCGGTTTTGACCCCTCAATTCACGGACTGTTGCGGGAATTTTAGCTCCTCGATTCACATATGGTTAATTTTCATAGGCGGTTCAAACTGTTCCAATACGGTTTGGTAAACTGTTGATTCACTGTTGAAAAATTTCCAAAACATGAACCAACCCTTTGGGCTACATTTCACGAGTTGGTTTGCAAAATTTAACCGTCTTGCCACCCTATACGTTGAGTCGGCAAAAATCAACAATTTTTATTTTTATTTTTATTTTTTTTTTGAATGGGCAATTTCACCATTTAGAAGCATCAATTTTCTATTCTTGAATGGTAGAATCCTCACTTAAACACATAATTGCAAAAAAGAAAAAAGAAAAAATGAGAATTACCTATCTCAACTATGGTTCTTAAAAAGAATCTCAACTATGGTAGTGGAATAAACTTCATCTTTGCCTTCTTCCAATTCATCTTTGTTGTGCTTACAACATCATATGCAGTAGCTCAAACCATATGAGACCTCAATTCATTCAACATATTTTGGCAACTGATGGTGAAATAAGATTATAACTTTCTTATAAAAAAATCACCTTCAGTACAATTCAAATCATGTGAGAACTCAAATCAATTCATATGAACTAGTATAAACATTTTATCCTTACAATATGAAAGATAGAAGAAAGGGAGGTGAAACCTATTGAATACCCAGTTTGATTTCGTTTGCATTTTCTTCGATTTGGGATGTTTGAAGTTGGAGCTGAAAGTTGAAAATAAAAACACAACCTAAAACATGAAATATTAAAATGAACTGAACTTCCTCTTGGTTTCGCCGGATTGAAATCGCACCATCAGGAATAATGGTGGATGCTCGCTGGAGGCGTTGATTTCAAGCCCGCCTTCTGGAGTCGCTACAGGAATATGCGATTGGACAGAAGCACCTAAATCATATTCAACAACCACAACACATCCACCGCACAGCATAATCGATCGAAACCCGACCACCCTCCACAATCGCCGCTTTCTTTCAACCTAGATCGAAAGCAAGACTTCTGGTCTCGAAATTGATTGAATCAAGCCAACTTCTGTAATCTACCAGGATGATTTTCGCGTCAATTTCGAAAAAGGATTAAAGAAGAATAAGAGGTAATGGAGACTTGTTCATTCAGTTCGAGCAGAAAACCGATGAGAGTGGGCGGCTGAGGTGGTGAAGTTTGTCTGTGTTGGGCTTGCAATGGTTGGTTGTTGGAATTTGGCAATGGGCGTGCAAGAGATTATACAAAACGCAGTGTTTCGCAATCTAAGGGTAGAAAAATTTGGCAATATGATGTCTTTCTTAGTTAATGAGGTTGTGTAAAGAAGCCTCTACGCGCCATCCATCCATTTGTGCCAAACGCACCGTTGATATTGGACGGAGGGTGTTTGTGCATATAAAATGGAAGTACAAGTATTTAAAAGTATGTTTTTTTACTCAGAGTGCAAATATAAAAAAATGAGGTAGTATAGGAGCTTTTTATGTCATTGGCCGAAGTATTATCAAGTTTTGCTGGGTATCATGTTAGGCATCATGCCATCATGGACTGGGCATCATCAAGTCCTCATTTTTAGACTTAATTACTACTTCACTATTGTAATTTTTTTTTTTGGCAAAGATATAGTTATTATTATTAAATAGAAAGATTGAGACTATTATAGTAATTAATAGTTTAATTTTAAACAAATATCACATATATGTTTGATATTTTAAAAAATAATATAATATCTCTTTAAAAAAACTAAAAAGAGGTATAACTCCGATACTTAAGTTAGTCTTTTATTTTAAAAAAAGAAAAACAAGAGAAGAAAACAAAGTTATAGAAGTCAGAACCTATCCGTTTTTTAATAGTAGGCAACATTTAGAATATCGGTGATTAAGAAAAATGTAGAATAATGGAAATAATTAGTGATTTTCACTCCTAAAATTCCTCAACTGATGTGGTCAAAGTTCCTTTTCATTAGTGAATCAATTATGGTTTAGTAACCACTAGGAGTCTAGGTTCGATCATTAGCTGTGAAAATTCGACATGGTAACACATAAAAAACCGCATAATCAAAATTTGAAATTAAGAGGAATAAATAAATAAATTCCTAACATTCTTTTAACATAGAACTTTTGTTTTTAATGATTTGTCCATAAGTTGGAATTAATCAACTAACATGGTAAAGAGACTCCTAAAGCTCAAATGAAAGGCAAAACACATAATTTGTCAAGTAGTATGTTATAACTTATAAGCCAACCTGCTTCTGGTTGTCTTCTATGTAAGTTCAAAACCTGAGTATTAGAATAGGCAAATTAAGTAAAATGAACCTACATAATACATTGGGCAGCCAAATAACTAGTCTTTCAATATATGGTGGAGTTGGTAAGGGAATAAAGTTAGAGTCGGTTGAGAGTAGTTGAAATTTTTTTGTAAAGGGAGCAGTTAGAGATTTGAATTATTCCATTCCCAATAATTTAAAATAATAAAACTTGAAAATTTCTACTGTAATTAAAAGTAACTAAGCCATTAATATTAAATGTTACTTTTTAATATTATTTTAACAAAATGTTAATAAATTTTAAATTATAGTTAAATGTCATTTTTGTTTGTTATTACCATTATAATATAATTAAATACATATTACTATTTTCCAATAGGAAAGACCTGTCTATACTTAGCATATTTTTATAGCGTAATTTTACTTATTTATAGTGCCTAAAATTGCAGAGAAAAAAAGTATGTATCATGTTTGATTAATTGGTCAACTAATAATAAATAATTTTTTGATTACATATACATTAACAGCCCTATGTTTTATACAAATTAATAAACAAATTAAATAAATAAGTAATTATTCTTCTATTTTTATATAGCAGTATTTATTTAAATTCACGAATTTATAAAATTCTTTTATTTGTTTTTTCCTTAAAGAGAAAAATTTAGCAATTCACGGACAGCTTGAAGCATTCGAAGTGAGCATGTATGTTTGAAGAATTGCTTGGCTTAAAATAAAGCATTTTCTTTTAAAGATGTATGCATTGCATGCAGAAGAGCGGGAAAAAAAGCTAGAAATAGACTACTTCTCAACTCACCAACACAAATATTAGTAGACATTATAAAGAGACAAAAAGTATACGGTTTCATATTTATTGACTTATCTTGGGAAGCATTATAACTAACTCCTCCTTACCTTTTCTTTTTTCTTTTTCGAAAATATAGATAATATAAGAAAATGCTCACATTTTTCATCTTTATTATCAGGAAATTAAATATCCAATAAAAATATTGTACCACCCTTACAAGTTATTCAAATTAATTTAGTTTAGTTCTAGCATTTATCAACAGTAAGTTCAAATTCCGGAATTATTTTTTCATGTGTGAATTTTTTTGTTTCCTGTTTCGTGTAATAAATGAGATAATTAATGAAGGAATATGTCTCATATTTATATGTACATTGGTGGGCTTAGATCAAAGTTAAGTTCCTTGCGAGTTTGGCATATACTAAGTGGACTTTTTTTGGGGCACATATTACATGGTATCAAATATTCCTCTATAAGTCTTTTTTTTGGGTATTTATACCCATGTGATTAATTAGTAAAATTGCGTGGTGGAAAATTGAGCAGGGCGCGTGCATTGCTTGAAAGATATGAGAGTGGCTGATTTGGGAGTCATGGGAGTGGTAGGCATACTTGAAAAATATGGTGTATTTGGCAGTGGTCCGGGAAAAAGCCAGGATAAGGCGGGTAGGCTAAGTAAGGCTGGAATCACACGGGCCCAGAAGTTCCAGGAGGCTTGGTACCTGGGGAATAGAGGGGGTGTTGAGACGGGAATTGGTGTTTGAGGGTATTGTACTTGGATAGAGTAGGGTAGAGCATTTATAGGGGAAGATTGATGTTTGAGGGACTGGCTTGGCTACTCGGTATGTTCGGTAAATTATATTGTTGTTCCGATGTAGACATTGTGGACGGGGAAAATTTGGAGATTGTGAAGACAAAGTTTAAATAAGTCTGAAGTTTGGATAAAAATTTGCATTTAACGGGTAAAACTTTTGGAAATGAGACTGAGTTGGAGTTTGAATCAGGCTCATTGCACCAATGTTAGCTTACTAATAAATAAAATAAGTAACGAGATATTTAATATCATTAATGAGAGAAGATGTGGCCTAAACTAAATATCAGATCCCTTAAGAACTGAGTCTATACTAAATCAACCTTTTTTAAAAGTTGATATTACAAATAGTTGATATTACAAATAGTCTGCTATCAATTATAGACAAGAGCTTTTAAATTTTACACGCACCAAATTAGAGAATTTTATCATAGAAAATCATTATTCTATGGGAAAAAATAAATAAATTATTCCTGTGTATTTTGAGCCATTAAACTTGGGTTTTGTTTTAATTTGGGGTGGTCATGAAAATTTTATAACTACATACGTATGTGTAGTCAATTTTTTTTAATCCCAACCATCAAATAAATAAATAAATTGAAATTTCCTCGTCCAAGAAAATATGGATATATACAAAGGATCGTATGTCACTTTCGTACTTTAAAGCCGAAACAAAGTGAAAACACTGGACTTAAAACTGTACTATATCCTCCTCGTAACGAGTCAGCCCACCATGAGATAGTGGTGCAGCAACAACCAAATCCTCTTCTTTCTATTCCCCCATATTTCAAAATCTAAGCTTTTTCTACTTGTTTTTCCAATGCATACCAAACCAAAACTTATCAAGGAGACAAATAAATGTAATGGTGATGATGATGATGATGATGATGATGATGATGAATCTTTTGATGTGGATAAGGATTTATTATTACCAGGTCTTCCCAATGATCTTGCTCATCTTTGTCTTTCCTCTCTTTCCCCAACTCTTCTTTTCTCCGTCAGCCATGCGTGGCGGCGACTTCTTTACTCTCACTCCTTCAACCCCTTTTATTGTCTTTATGTTCTTCTTTCTCCACCGCCAAATTCAAATGCTAATTCTATATTTGCTTCTCTAGACCCATTATCTTCCACATGGCAATTACTTCCAAGTCCTCCGCAAAACCCTCCACTTTCTCTTCTTCATCGTCACCCTTCATTTTTATCAAGAAATCTTCCAATCCAAACCTTAACCGTCTCAAATCATCTTATTCTCATGTCAGGTACAAATTCTAAATTCGTCCCTGCACTTTCTAGACCACTACTTTTTCACCCCGAGACTAAAACTTGGATCACGGGTCCACAATTCACCACTCCACGTCGCTGGTGTGCTACAGGCTCTGTAGGCAGTACAGTGTTCTTGGCAAGCGGTGTTGGGTCCCACTACAATGGTGACGTGGCAAGATCAATGGAAAAATGGGAAATGAAAGATGAAAAAGAGAATTGGAAATGGGAAAAAATGGCTGCATTAAAAGATGGTAGATTCAGTAGAGAAGCAGTGGAGGCAGTTGGGTTCAGAGGGAAGCTTTGTATGGTTAATGTTAAAGGCAATGCGTTGAAAGATGGTTGTGTTTTTAATGTCAAGGAAAATCAATGGGAGAATATGCCGACCGGAATGATCGCCGGTTGGACTGGTCCGGCAGCAACAATGGAAGAACAAGTGATTTATGTAGTGGATGAGGCTAAAGGAACGTTAAATCAATATGTTACTGAAAAGGATTGTTGGAGAAAGGTGATTGAGTTGCCTGAGATTAAAGGGGCGGAGCAAATAGTTGCTCGGAGAGGGAAAGTTTGTGTGGTGTGTAAAAATGGAGAAAGGATAGTGGTGGTTGATGTGGTGGCTACGCCTGTTCCTAGAGTTTGGGTGGTGGAGCCGCCTTCTGGACAGCAAGTGGTAGCTATTCATATATTGCCAAGGATGAGCAAGTATGACTAATTAATTGTTTTATGGATTTGTTAATTTAATGTTCTTTTACTAGTATCTTTTAGTAATAATCAAGCTCTCGATATCGAGTTTTGAGAATAGAATTGTGTTATAGAAGAATTTTATCGCTTTGGCTCCAATATATTTTTATGACCGAAAAGTAGACGGTTAAATCCCAAAAATAATACGAATAACGTGTGGTTTAATTTGTATTATGAGTGTATAATATTACCATTATTTTTGCAAAATATATGGTCAATTTATCATGAGATTGCTTTTTTTTCCCTTTTAAATTTATTTATTTATAAAAAATTATAATTTTATTTATGTATTTTCACTTAATTAATATTGTTATTTTTATATTTTTTAAAATAGACATTTTTATTTTTATATTTTATTTCCGTCCAACACTTTGTTTTAAGCAATTTTTCAGCAGAAATAAAAATATTACAATTTTGTTTTGAGTTTATTAGTAAATTTTGGACTGCTTTATAATTTGTTAAATACTCTCTCTTCTATTTATATAAGAAAAAATTGACTTTTTTTATCGTGTTTGATTTTAATTTTTAAGTTTATTTTATTTGCTCTCAAAATATTAAATGCACAAATTGATAGATTTATTTATTAAAATAAAAAATATATGATTTTAAAAAATTAAAGTAAAATACGATAAAAGCAGTTAATTTTTTCTATATAAATAGAACGAGATAAGGGATCTATAAAGTCTAATAAAATCTTGAACAGTCTGCTGGCTTAAAACTCAACACTCTACCACCGATATCATACTGTATAAAATAGTTCCCTTGTTGCCTAGCTCCACATATTGTCTTCCCCTAAGACTTGGTATTGAGAACAAAAAGCCTTTTGGATTAACTGCAATGGTTATTGCTTCCAGCATAAGAAAATACACATTGACATATCTTGCATTATTAATGGTGTAGATCTCACTCCTACAAAGAAGGGGTCATCTTGCTTGAAACTTTAGTAGTATATGCAACCAAACAATATGAAAATATGCGTCCCTCCATAAATTAGAAGTGACCAAATTATCAATAAGAGAGTTTGTAATCTCCACTAGTTCTAGATGTTCCTCCTCCATATCTCCTAATTTAGGTACAATGTGCACCACGACATGCTTGAAATGAAGAGGAAGTTTTGGGGTCAAATATTGAAGCATCTTGTACATACAATTTATACATGGAAGACACTAAATCCAGGTTAAATCACTACCTGTATCAAATATCGCCTAATTTTGACAGGAGATGTTCCAATATGATATCTCATCAAATAAATCCATTCATGTTCGATTATATCTGTTTGAAGACTTTCGACGGAGATTGCTCCACCAAAGTGACAGATGTGATTTGTAGTACGAGCAAAAGTAATAGTTAGTCGCTCGGCATGAGTTTCGCTAGCGTTATAGAAAGGAGAATTTATAGTCCTTACGCATCAGTTCAACAGTATTAACTGCATCGGTAGAACAAACTATAGTGATGAGATAAAGGGTAATAAGTCTTAAAAGAACTAAAGGAGAAGACATGAGTATATAGTTGATAAAAATCTTCAGGCGCTCTATACTGACCATCCAAAATTTTCCTTCGCATTAAGTGGAAAGTATCTTTTATTCCTAAATGAACGGCAAATGTATTCTTATTTTTAGCTTCAATTTAATATTTCTATTTTTTGTTTTATCATGACACTATTTAAAAAAAAAAAATTAAATTGCAACGCAAAAATTTTACCAAGAACTGATGCACACATAAATAGACGTATTGTCTCACGTAAAAATGCACGTAAAATACTGAAATTCCGTTGCTAAATAGCAATTTAATAGTGATTGCTAATGGTGACAAAAAATCAATCAATAAATAAACCAAACCAGCTACCGAAGTGCATTTTCCGTATTTCTTTTCTACACTAATAAATGCTACTCTAGTTTTTGCTACAGAATAGTGGTGAAAAATGGTTCATTGAAATTTAATGATGGAAAATTGACTAAAGAATATCCAAAATTTGGCAAAATTAAAAAAAAAAAAATTGAAAAATGGCAAGAGAATAACAGTGAAAATAGTCCATTACGGATTAGCAACTGAAATAGCAACGAACATTCAATTTAAAATTTAAGCTGGTAATTTACCCTTGATAAAATGCGGACAATATAACAACGGATGTCGTAATGGCGACGAAATTGCAACAATCACATCTGTAACCATTCAGTCACAAAGTCTGGAAAATTTTTAAATAAAATCTTTCGTTTTATTTTTTTCTCTCGTCTTCTTCAACAATCTTTTTCTTCTTTTTATTTTATCTCGTCTTTATTTTCTTCTTCTTTTATTTTTTTTCTTGTACTTCTCTTTCTTTCTATTACTTTTTTTCCTCCTCCTTCATCATCATCATCATGTTTCTTCTTTTTCTCCTTCCTCTTCCGTCTTCGTCTTGTCGTCTTCTTCTTCGTAATCAATAGTTATTTTATTTTTTTCTATTTTTTTTTAATTTCTTTAACCTTTTCTTTTTATATTTTATTATAGTTATTTTTTTACCATAGCGTATTTAATTGGGAGTATGACAAAAATGACCTTTTTAGTGCTATAAACACAAACGGCCCTCGTTAACAAATGGTGACAATAGTCTAGCAAAACTATTAGAATCCACCAAGTGAATGTTGTGGTTGCAAGAACAATCATTGTTCTTGGGGTAGCATTTAAAAAGTTAAATGTTAAGAAAGTTAATATTAAAATGTTACTTATTTGGAGGTGCCATTAGCATTCTCCCTTATTTTTAGTTATACAAGTAATTTGGAAATCTATGAAGCTTTTATTTATTTAACAAACTTAAACTCCAAAGATGATATATCTATAAAGTCTCTAATGAAGTCGTGAACAATCTGCTTGCTTAAAACTCAACAATCTCCCATCAATCAATATCATACTGTATTGCATTCCCTTCATCATCAGCTATAAAGGCAAGGCATGTGCGGAAGAAATAATAATGAGGAGAGAAAGGGTAATAAGTTTTAAAAGAACTTGAAAAGAAGCCATGACTATAGATGATTCAAGTCTTCCCACGCTGTAGATTTCATATATATATATATATTATTAGAAGTTATTTACATGTGTTAGTAATTGAGATTTGTTTTCTTTTTTAGCAAATTTTGTATATAGATGGTTCCTTTTTTGAAAGATTTGGTGCATTGTTGTACCAATTGATTTCGAATCAAAATGAAAAACGAAGTCATGAGCCAATAGAGGTTGATGGTTACCCAAAATTTTGGTTTAAGTGGAAAGCATCTTTTAAAATTTAGCATCATACCTTGAAATTTAAACTTCTATTTTTTGTTTTATTTATGTCAGGACAAAAAACAAATTTGAAATGATACTGAACGTTCCTTGCTGAATAGCGAGCAATAGTGACTCAATGGCGACACCAATTGATTAAAAAGAAAGAAAGCTAGTGACGAGGCGATGGATGCAATTTCCCCGTCGCTAATTTATATAAATACCCTTCTTTCCTATCTCCTCAATTTTTTCTCTCTACTTCTTTATCTCCTTCTATATTTCTTATTCTTGTTCTTCTTTTTATTTATTTTATATTATTTTTTCATTTTCTTCTTATTGCTTTTTCTATTTTTCTTATTCTTGGGTTCCTCTCCACGTGAACAACCAAAAAGAACATTAAGCTTAGCATCTCCTATGGTAAATAGATCATAAGCATAATTGCCACTAGTTCTAGTGCCGTCGAAATACTTAATATCATAAGTGCAAACATGAGCCTTACATTGGTATAAATGAAGAGGAAGCTTTTGGGTTAAGTATAGGTTTATTTTGTGCGTAACATTCTGTACAGGGAAGACGCTGAATCCGTGAGAGCTCAGTATGTGTATCAAGGCTAAAATTTCAACAGGAAGAGTTCCAATATGATATCTCATTAGATATTGACCGCTATCATCGGCTACATCAGTCTGAAACTGGGTGGAAGTCTTGCTAGCGTTGTAGAGAGGTGAGTTTTCAGAATCTCTGTCAATTAGACCGACAGTAATAGCTGCATCAGTGGAAGAAATAACACTAGTTAGAAAAATACTAGTAATTGCTAAAACTGAAGATGCCATGACTAGAGGTGATTCAAATATAGCCGCTGTAGAGTTTTCAGAGTCTCAATAGTTCTTTTATTTGCATGCATTTGTAATTCAGATATGCAGTCTCTTTTTAACAAAATATTACACAATAAGTTCTGTTTATGAAAGATTTTTCATTTTCTTGTGTGGATTTCAAATTCTCCATTAAAGTGAGGATGAGCCAAGACCAGGTGCTGACTGCTAAAATTTTTCATTCTCAATATATGGAAATGATCTTTTTATTCCTAAATTGGGCATGGAATTCTTAATTTGAATTCTTACCCTGAACTATAAATTTATTATTTCATATAAAAAATATGAAAGAGAAGTTAAGAATAATTATTTAACATAAACTGAAGAGCCGAAAACTATTGATACAAAGAAGATTGAACAATTGAAGAAAGGCACCTACACAATATTTGTATGATTAGTAACCAAACTTAATAATCAACCAACAAAACAGAAAATAGCCACTAAGAAAAAAAGAAGGGTTTCAATCTTTTATCAACAGGAACCAGCCAAGGAATTTGTAAGTACCACTGCAATATAAGGTTTGATAAAAAAAAAAAAATCATTTGAATTCACCCAATAAGCTTGTATTGACCTCATTTAATAAACAGGTCCTTAAGCTCACTTTATTAGCTTGCAAGTGAGTTTGGATGTATGCTTCATTGAGCTGCATTCTTGAGTGAGTTCACGAATATGACTGATTAATAAACAATTTTCACAAAAGTTTCACATCAAATTGGCTTCATTCAATTTCAAGTGCATAATAAATAAAGATAAATTTGAAAAAATTTATTTATTGCACCCTCAAATTCTTAAAAAGAAAAAGAAAAAACACTCAAAATGGAAGAAAATAAAATACCAAAATTGACAGTTAAAGTAGGACAGGCCGACAGGGAGCAGCATCGATCAACTGCAAACAATCTATGTTACTCGGTTAAGTAATTATTTCATATATAAATTTTGAAACAATGCCAAGACTAATTATATATAGAAATTATGCTGTTGGAAGATAGGAATGGAAGGCAAAGATAACACATAACTATGTTGTTTAAACAGCGCAAAAAGAATAACAATTGTACCTTACCAGGCATCATGCTCAACGTAAAACTTTGCAATCTACTTGCATTGCCAATGCTCATTTTGACACCTGCAGATTAGGTATAAAATATTGTATTCATCAGCTGTCCTCAAAAACAAAATAAGCAATAACTTAAGGGTCGTGCTAACCTTCTAAAACTGATGTAATTCACTGTATTGTCAAAGAACTTCAATCATCCAAATAACTAATTCAACTCGTACTAATCCAGATGGTGTTGGTTAAATTGTTTGTTTGTTTTTAATCCTTTTCTACAAGGCTTAGGGTCACACTAGCAGAAAGTTCTAGTGTTAAGATGTTCTAGTTCATAGCTTTGAGGCAAGTAATCCTAGGTCCACCTTTTTCTTTTCAATTGCACCTTGGTTGTACATGACCTTCCTTACCAATGCAGTAGTTGTACAGCACATGCCAATAATCTCCACAATCTATCAACCAACTTATCTACCATAACAAATTTGAATTACGAGAAAACAAATCACCAACGATCTCTGCAGCTACATCTTCCATCTCGAAATATATGAAATCGATTGGCATCTCTTACCAATATTTCTCTTTTGACAATTTTTGATACATTCTTGGTCCAAGTATGACAATCCCCACAAACACGAAGGTTTTTCAGTATGTGTAAGGAAGTCCCTGGTTCTGTATTTAACAAACCAAATGCTATAGCAAGCCTTTCACTGTGGTCATAAAGTAAATTCATCTTCTCGTCCTCCTCAACATCATGCAAAGCACATTGCAAATCAGCAGTGTAACCTTCCTTGGCAAGCAAATCACTCAGTATCCCTAATAAGTTCTTAACCTCTTCATAGTGTTTAAAGAACTTATCTCCAGTCCCAAAAGCATATACTCTATTTTTAATCTCAATCCAACTGCATCCAGGATCCTTTTTCAGTCCTCTTGCCTTTATGGATTTCCGTATCATTCTGGCTTCATCCCACCTCCCCAAAGCTGCATAAACATTCGATACCAAAACATAATATCCAGGATCATCAGAATCCAATTGAATAATGTGCTGCGAGATACGTTCTGCAATCTTTAAATCCCCACTAGCTCGACAAGCGCTGAGCAGAGCACCCCATATACTTGCATCCGGCTTAAGTGGCATCGAATGGATAAATTCCTCTGCTTTAGATAACTGTCCAGACCTTGATAAAAGGTCAACTACACAAGCGTAGTGTTCAATCCTAGGCTCAATTTTATAATCCTTCTTCATGCGATCAAAGCAAGCAAGACCCTCTTCAACTAAACCTGAATGACTGCAAGAATAGATGATTGAAACAAAAGCAACATGGTCAGGAGTGATCCGAACTGCTTCCATCTCCTCAAAAGCTCTCAAAGCTTTCTTTCCTTCACCAAACAACCCATATGCAGAGATCAATGCAGTCCAGGTAACCACATCCTTTGTTTTCATATGCTCAAATACTCTGACAGAGTACATTAAATTGCCACATTTGGAGTACATCTCAACCAATGCGTTCCCAATAGGAACAGCTGACTCAAATCCTAACTTGAGACAACAACCATGAACCTCTTTCCCTTGCCTTTTTGCAGCAATTAGGGAGCAGATGGGCAATATGACTAACATGGTAGCCATGTCTGGCATCACTTCTTTCCTCATCTGATGAATCATTCTAAATCCTAAGCTACAATCTTGAGCTTGAACACATGCTGCAATTACAATATTCCATGTTACTGTGTCACAAACTCTCATGTTCTCAAAAACATTAAGAGAGTCATCCATTTTGCCACATTTGGCATACATATCTATTAAAGCATTCCCAACAATCAAATCTGAATCAAATCCTAATTTAGATAAATTGCAATGCAGTTCTTCGCCCAGTTCCACGTACCTCAATTGGGCAGACATAGAAAGGAGCGTCACAAAAGTAACAGAATCAGGTTTCAAGTCCAAAATCATTTTGTTAAAGAGTTCCACTCCTTCACCATAGCTTCCAGATCTGAAATAGGCATTGATTATTGTATTCCATGACACAGAATCCCTACATATCATTGTGTCAAATACTCTTCTTGCAGCCAATAAATCATTACATTTAGCATAGGTATCAATAATAATATTACTAGCTGTGATATCACATTCGAAACCACATCTTGTCATGTAATCATGAACAAATTTTCCAAATTCCAGGTCTTGTAACATAGCACAAGCACGAAGAATAGAAGTAATTGTCAATATATCTGGTCTAAACGTCCTTAACATCTCATTAAATAACTGAATAGACTCCTCAAAAAATGCCATTTGACAGTATCCACAAATCAAAGTGTTCCAACTGACTGTGTCCTTAACAACCATCTCATTAAAAATTCTCCGAGCATCCATTAATCTACCAAATTTAAAATACATAGAAAGAAGTCCATTGCTTAATATAATATCAACATTAATACCAAGCTTTTTAACCAATCCGTGAATCACTTCCCCATCTGTAATGGCAAGCAACCCACCACATGCTGGCAAGACACTCGAAATAGTAAAGGAATCAGGTTTCAATCCGGAAATTCTAAACTGGTAATAAATTTCTAAAGCATCTTCCCAATAACCATTAGCAGTATACCCTGAAATTAAGCTATTCCAAGACACAATATCTTTATGATTCATTTCATCAAACACATCACGTGCTCTAATCAAGTCACCAAACCTAGCATACATATCTATTAAAGCATTCCCTATATACAAATCAAAACCAAAACCCATTTGCAACACATGATGATGAACTACAAGACCCATGTCGAAATCCCCTGATGCAGCACAAGCATTGATCAGAGAAGGGAATGTGTATGTATCAGGCTTAAGATTCATAAGCAGCATCTTGGAGTAAAAGTCAAGAGCTTTTGAGAAAAATCCAGTGTGAGTAAGTGCTCTGATGATTGAGTTCCACTGATAAACGTTAGTGGTAGGAGAAATTTGGTGAAAAACTGAAAGAGAAGAGATGGGATCTTTAAATTGGGCATATTTAGCAATGAGTTTGCCAGAGAAGAAGGGTGATCTTTCAAAGCCTGATGTGATTAAAAGAGAGTGGATTTTGTGGAGCTGTTTAGGATTTAAAGCAGAGGATAAAGCTTTCGAGAGACATGAATAAAGGAAGTCTTTTGTAGGTCTAGCTACGGGCAGCTGCGGAGTTCTCATCAGAAGGAAAGGAAAAAATAAGACCAGAAAGTAGAAAAAGGAGTCCCTTTTCTTTCGTTCTCCTTTCCTCCCGCCAAAACAAAATCGACGTCCTATTGTTAAAAAAAAAAAAAAAAACATTATAAGTTCGGATAATTATTATTTAGTGCCTGTACTTTTATATAGTAAACAATTTTATTCTAAAAAATATAATATTTTAAAAATCAAAAGATAAATTATCGTATCTTAAAAAAAACTAAAATTATTAAATATTTTAATAATGTGAAAAACCAATATTTAATATACCACCTATTTGTTATTTGGATAATTTAAGTGGTCATAGTTATCTTTTTCCATCTATAATGTTATAATAATTCACAAGGACTGAAAAATAAAATAAGAAAATCTGATTTAATGAATCCATCATTAGTTTCTTTTTTACTTCATAATAATCTCTCAAAAATTCCATAAAAAATTACATTATATTTTGAACAAAACAAGTAGAGAATTGGAACTCCGAGTGTTAAAACTCCATAAAGAATCGAAAATTCGAGTGTTAGAACTGTCGCATTTGTTATCTTAAAAAATAACAACTATAGAAAATTGAATTCTCTATAAAATAAAAGATTTAATTAATGTGGTTACATTACTTAAAAGAACAATATTACAAGACCAATTCTGCATAGCTCTCTTATTTAATTAAATTTAGCTAACAAAAAAAAAAAAAAAAAGAAACCCAAAATCTAAAACACAAATTGACAACTAAATGAATTACTGACGAGTACAATCAGTTTGCTTAAACGACACAGTTTTAGCTTGAAGATCATACCCAACTAAATAATTCATTTGTGCCAAATTCCCATAAATTGCACCTCTCGAAATAGAACTAAAAGCAAAGCAAATAACAGTATCAGAAACTTGAACAAAAGTATTCATAGGACTCAACTTCAAATCTGCACCACTAAAATGAGCTGTAAGTATTGGAAGATTGATATTTGACTCCGTACTATAACAAAGTTGAAGAATGCCACTTGGGTCATTGACACGTGGCGCGCCAATAGCATTATCAACTAAATTAACCAATTCTGAGAAGACACCTTGAGGAAGTAATGTTAATGTAGTTCCGGAATCTATAACTATGTTTCCTGAACTAGTTCCAAATGAAGAACCACCAAATTCAATCCTTCGATCTTCCACACTTATTGCTTCTAACGTAAGAAGATAGAATGTGTTCGAAGTCCCAAATACCAACGGTGTAGATTGCACTCCAGCGCCTGAAACGACACCATTTTGACCAAAATTCAACTTACTCGAATTTCCCGTAGATTGAAGTGGAACCAAACAGTAAGAAAATTTTCCATCAATTGAAGAACCCAATTGAGAAATAAGGGAAATGGATCCACCTCCGAGTCCAACAAGACCCGACCCTTCTTTTGCGAAAGTTCCTTCATTATTATGTCCACAACCAAAAACAAATTTCGGAAATGAAACCGGACGACCAGTCGTTGAACCCAAAGTTATAGTATCAGTAGCAAGATTTCCATTAGTGAAAGACCTGTCACCATAAGAATATGAATACATACAAACACTATTTCTATTTCTATTAGCGCAACTTGCTTGTTCTATGGTTTGACATAGACTTGTACTGCAAGAAATGTCTTTGTAAGTAGAAGAATTTTTTGGAACAAATAAAGGAGCATCTTGTGGATAACAACTATCACAAGGCTCACACTGAGTCCATATAAGATCACTTCCAGTATCAGCAATAGCTAAAATTTCAAATGCCGGAGTTCCGATCGAAACCCGCATTAAGTATTCACCTCGATTGGAAATTAATTGAGATTCTGCACTTTGGGAATAGATTGACGAAGGGCTGAAATGGTTAATTCGGTACATCGATCGTCGAAAAGCATTAGCTAATCGTTGAGTTGGAGTTTCATTTGGGTTGTAGAAAGGTGAGTTTATTGAATCTCTGTGAATTATTTCTACACTAAAACCAACTTTGGAGGTAGCATCAATAGCGGATATGATAGTACTTAAGAAAAAGAGTGTTGTAATGGCAAGAACAGGTGAGGTTGCCATTGTTAATTATGATCATGAACTATAATAACAGTAGGTTTTTATATAGACAAGTGTGATTACAGAAAAATCAATCGTAGTCATCTACGCCAGGAGAAATTAGTGGCGTATTATTATTTTTTATTAATTACTTATGTTCTTTTATGGAATATATTTGTAATTATGAGCCATATTTTTTTCTATTTTTTAACAAAATTAATATAATTACCTGTTGTGAAAGGATTTGTTTTCTTGTATTGTATGGATTTCCTTCTATTAATTGGCAATAATTTCATTTATATGTTTAATAATGTTTGGTTTTTGAATTTGGACTTATACAATGAATCAAGAAATAATTACAGGACTAAGCAGAGGTTGACTTTACCAAAAATTCTCTCTCTCTTTGTTTGCAAATAAATTATCTTTTATACCAAATTCCATTTCCATTTTCTCAAATTCATGTATTTTTTTTTTATGAAAAAGAATATTCACAGTTTCCAATTTTATATAAATTGCCATGAATTTAAAAAATGTGTAATTCAATTCAAATCCATATTGTTTGCGTTTGGAATGCACGAAAATCTAGAATTCGAATTCCTAAAATTGAATATAACTATCTTAAATTTAAATAAAATAAATGAAATTTGTAAATGAATTCCGTAAATAAATCACTCTTCCTTTTTACTTTCAAGATTCAAAAATTGCTAGTGTTGCAACTACTGCCGTTGCTACAACAATTACTATTGCTGCTGCTACTAGCCTATTGTTTCTGCTGCTGCTATTCTTGTTGTTATTATGTTGTTTTTACTGCTACTGCTGCTGTTATTAATGTTACTACTAATGCTACGGTTACAACTACTACTACTATTACTGTTGCGACTGCTACTACTATTACTACTACAACTATTACTGTTAGTTGCTATTTATTTTCACTTTTCAAAACTTGATGGCCAAATTCTTTCCCAATTCCAAACTTTAAATTCTTTGATTTTTCTAAAAAATGTGATAAAATTGCGCAATACCAAAACTAAGTCGGTATTTAAAAGCATTTTAGAGTAGTCACCCGCCAAGCTGATAAATTGTGGTATATATATATATATATATATATATATATATATATATATATATATAGTGTTCAAATAGCTGCTATTCTTGTTGTTACTGTTGTTTTTACTGTTACTACTGCTATTGATGTTACTACTAATGCTATATACAGTGTTCAAATAGCTGCTATTCTTGTTGTTACTGTTGTTTTTACTGTTACTACTGCTATTGATATTACTACTAATGCTACTGTTACAACTACTATTGGATGCTGCTGCAATTACTGTTATTATTGCTACTGTAATTTCTACAACTACTGCTACTATTGTTGCTACAACTGTTGTTGCTATTTATTTTCACTTTTCAAAACTTGATGGCCTAATTCTTTTCCAATTTCAAACTTTAAATTCTTTTTGTTTTTCTAAAAAACGTGATAAAATTTTGTTGCGCCATATCGAAATTAAGTCGGTATTTAAAAGCATTTTAGAGTAGTTACCCGATAATATCTATATATATATAATGCATTGAAGAGAATTTTGTTAAAGTAAATTTTTATAAATAATAAATAAACATTCAGTAACTGGTGAAAATATGTAGTTGGCGGAATTAAGTCCATTTTTTATAATTGTTTTTCGCAGACTTGTGCAAACTAATGCCCTTCTTGGCAACTTGTATATTTATTCAATGAAGTTTGGAGCCCAGTTTATGAGGTTCGAATTGCTTGTGCTGTGATGTTGCTTAATCAGAATCATGTACATCCTTCTTCTTATGCTGCTCTGTTACAAATAGTCAAGAGAAATTAAGGCAGAGACGAACAAGCTGGCGGATTTCCTAGCTACTGTGACTTCCATGCAATTCCACCTTATTTAAGTTCGTTATTGTTTTATCATCTTTTTGCTTCAATTAAATTTCAATCCTTCTCTTAAAAAAAAAAAAAAATATATCTCACTAGAGAATGGAGTTCTTAATAAGAATTCCTTGATTAAGCTGATGTCTCCAAGTTAGTTTGTTCGCCCTACTTGTGACTTTTATTCTGAGTATAATCAACTACGAACATAATAAAACAATGGAGATTTTCAATCTAAAAAAATAAACTTTTTACAATTACACTTGATACAGATCATTAATCTGTCACAAGCAATTAATTAAGAATAAAATTAAGAATTAATACTAATATATGCGTATAATTCCTTTAATGCATACAAAACTAATTAATTTTTTTAGTATTTAAACTTTGCTCCGCAAGCTTTAACGACTGTAACTGCTCGTCAAAAAACGAAGTTGAGCATAAAAGTCTAATTGGACCTTCTATTTTCGAATCAAAACCTTCATCTTGCTCAATCAGCTCTTGAAACGACGGGATTGAAAAATACCTGATCGGAATTTCATATCGTTTAGCCTCTTCTCCGACGTACATTGCTACAAAGCCTCTCCGAGGCATCCGAGGAGATTTCGATATATCGTTACTCTCACCTTCGACATGGCCGTCGCTAGCGCTGGCTTCCATTAGATTCTGGTAAGAGCTTTTCCGTAGATCTTTGTTGCTTAATTTTCTGACGATTGATCGGAACTTTTTGAGTACGTTTTCTCTTGACGAATCCATAATTCTGGATTGATCGTTTACTGAATTAATCGAAAGGTTTTGAGGAGGTTTTATGAGAGAGAGCGATAATGAAGATAGTGAAAGAGTTAGTTTTGAAGTTTGGATTGGAAATAAAACAGAATCTTAATCCAAATTAGCGGTAGTTAAACAGGAAGGTATATCCAAATATAGTTGTTATGGTATCTATAGGAATCCAATGACTATTTGGAGAATTCAAATATACTTTTCTTTTTTTTTTTTCAGTACATGTATCGTATAGTTTGATAATTAGGATTAGCAGTATCGCACTTTATTTAATATTTTCTGTATTGACCAGCAATAACATTATAGGCTACACAGTCATTCAATAACTTTATATTTGAAATAGGCTACAGAGTCATTCAATAACTTTATATTTGAACCAATAAAGTGGTTAACAGAGATGAAATACTAAACTGAATATGAGACCTCTGCATCCGATATTCTATATCAATTGACTATTTAAGTGTTTTGGTCATATTAGTACTCATTATTTGATTTTTAATTAAAATTTTTATTTAATTGTAGTATTTATTAATGGAGATTATAAAAATATAACATTTGTAAAAGATTGATGAAAAGGAATTATCGAGTCCAAAACCACCTATTTCATTAAAGGCAATATTCTTTTTTTTTTCCAAATCAAACAGATACAAATGAAATATCCAAACCAAATGAATCTAGAAGATATTTGGATATGGTATCTCAAACCATTGATTCTAAATAATATATATAAGGATCATTAGTTTTTTGAAGGATTGGATTAAGAGAGTAATTCATATTGGATTGTAATGGAAAATGAAGATTTGTTTAATTTGGGGTTTCTCTTTTTTAAGTATGAATCTTGACTTCGCGTAAACTATGGTTTCATTCCAGATATTTCAGAAAAAAAATTACCGTTAATCTGGAGGATTTGAAACTTGAAAAGAAAAAAAAAATCAAATGTTAAATTATGGATAATATTATTACAAGAAACTGCATTACATAACAAGCTAGTTAATACTTAGTACAGTCAGTAGGCATGAAAGAAATAGTTCCTTGTTTAAGATCATAACCTATAAAAAAGTTTATCTGTTGCCAATTACCAATTATAGCAACATTCCCTGAAGTTGGAGCAAAAGCAAAGCAAACAATGTCTTGACTCACTCGTATAAACGTATTGCTAGGGCCTAATTCAAGATTTGCATCTCTAAGCTTTAGAGTGATTATAGGAGGATTAAACTCTGGTGTGTATAAGTAGCAAAGAGGAGGTTTTGAACTAGTATTTACTTGTACAGGCTTTTGATTAATTCCTTCCGTAACTTGTAGTTGTAGCTTGTCATAGATATTGATTGGCAAATATGATAATACTGACCCTGTATCAATATAAGGTCCATCGATTCCTGCAATTGGTATAGTATTATTTTGTACTGTTATCTCATCTAATATAATGCTATAACTTCCTGCGCCGATGTTTTGGATTAATGGTGTATAAACTGTACCATCACCCTTAACAGTGGATATTTCGCCGCCGAAGTTGATTTTGCTTGACTTGTTTGAAGATTGGGGTACTAGACAATAGGAAAATTTCCCATTTATTAGATGATCCATTTGGGATATTAAGGAAAGTGATCCATGTCCTAGGCCGAGAAAACCTAGTCCCGGAAAGTCCTCGGAAATGTTATTTCCACAGATGAAATTGCTGTCGGGGAGGGAAATTGTTTGGTTATTAGTTGAGGTTAAGGTGATTGTGTCTCTAGCAAGGTCTCCACTTGGACAAGAATCTTGATTTGTAGAAGAACCACATGAGAAATAACAGTTGTTTGATCTACAAGTTACTCCTTTTGTTATTTGACATATATAGGACTTGCAAGGATTGTTTCTGTAAGATGAGGATTGAGAAGGATTGAACTCTCGACCTTTGCAGTTTTGACATGTAGAGGATACACATGGTATCCATATAAGATCACTTTCGGTGGCGGTGGTGACTAGAATTTCAATTGGTGGAGTGCCAATTGATAGTTTTATTAGATATTCTCCATTAATAGAGATTAATGGAGACTGAACTACTGTATTTGGATTGTTGTACAACAGATTGAGTCTGTTGGAAGAACGTTCGAAAGCATTAGCTAAACGAGTGGTCGGAGTTTCTGAAGCACTAAAGAATGGAGAATTCGGTGAATCCCTGTGAATAAGTTCAGCGCTGAAACTAAAACTTCCTGCTTCAACAAAAGAAGTTGAGAAACAAAATATGAAAGAGATGAAAAGGGTAAAGGCCATAATGAGTTCCATGAAAAAAGCTTAAAATTGTTATAAGTACATATAAGGAAAATCTTTGCTGAAGGTATATATATGATCCAGAAATGAAGCTAACGTGAAACTTAAAAGCAGCATAATTAAAGGTCACATCAACAACCATACTTGAAATTCAGTTAGAATTTTCAGCACTCCTCATAGCATGTATAGTGTAGTGTAGTTTTGGTTAGTTTGTTCCAATTCAAGAACTAGATATTGAAGTAGGAGAATGAACTAGATATCATGTTTCCTGCACCGTAATGCAAATAAGGGAGATATTATGTTTCCCATTTCCTAAAACATCCGTAGAATACATATATAGAATGACCGACCAGACTACAATATGATTGTTTCTGTTATTTGAAAATTCTGGACTCATTTAATTTGATACAATATAATCTCTTTCTGTTCAAATAGCTGGAATAAATCTACCGAATTATATAATGACATCAAAATAAAATTAATTATACAGTGAATAAATCCAACATTTTTTACTAAATGTTTTTTGAAAGCACAAAAATAAATATTGTGGTACAATATATGAACCAGAAGGTAATTTTTACAAGTCCTAATCAAGGGTTGGTACAATTAGCTTTGATGAAAGACACAGTCCTTTGTTTAAGATCATACCCTACTAAGTAGTCAGTCTGTTGCCAACTTCCATAGATTACATTATTCCCTTCAGTAGCTTGAAAAGCAAAGCAAATAAGATCTTCAGATATTCTAATAAAAGAGTTGGAAGTACTTAATTCCACATCTGCATTATCCTTAAAATTCATAACAATTTTTGGTGGACTAAAATCTGAAGAATACTGGTAGCAATTTTTCAAGTTAAGGGTATTATCTTTGTACATATAAAACCCTCTTTCAGATAATGCATAAGTAACTGCTACTGCCACATTGAAATACAATTCTTCAGGCAAATGTGTCAAAAACGTCGCTGTATCGATTAGAGTGTTCCCGGACGGATTTGAAGCACTCATATACAATTCATAATCAAACACTGGTTTATTTCCTACTGTTATAGATTCTAATGTAATGTAGTAGTTGCTTTCATTTGTGTTATTTCCTAAAGGCGTAGTAGATACAAGATTTTCTTCATTGCTTGTATCAAAAGATTCTGCACCAAAATTTATTTTGCCTGTCTTGTTAGAAAAATAAGGCCCTAGACAATAAGAAAATTTGCTGTTATATGTTTGAGATGCCAAGGAGAGAGGACCCTGGCCGAGCCCGACAAAACCAACCCCAGCAGAGGAGTCTGAAATTTGGGTTCCACAAGCAAAAATAGAATTGGGAAATGAAACTGGTTGGTTATTGCTTGTAATGAAGATGAATGTGTCAATGGAAAATACCCCATTAGGGCAATTTAGTTGGTCTTGTGCAGGACATTGAACAAAACAAAAGGCACCATCACAATTGCTAGATATACC
Organism: Croton setiger; assembly: GCA_948099555.1. Classification (NCBI taxonomy): domain Eukaryota; kingdom Viridiplantae; phylum Streptophyta; class Magnoliopsida; order Malpighiales; family Euphorbiaceae; genus Croton; species Croton setiger. The sequence goes on from CANUEY010242231.1 coordinate 120,333, forward strand.
CTTGCGTTGACAGGAATTACAAGACAGTTTTTGATAAGTTGAGGAAGCTAAAGGGTGAAAATTATTGCAAGTGTTACATGGTAACCATATAAGACTGCTTGATGTGTCAATTGTGGCAAGAATTTGAGTTGGTGGAGTGCCAATGTATAATTTCATAAGAAAATTTCCATCTCCAGGGATTATAGAGGAACCAAATGCATTGTTGGACATGAGATTGAGGCGAGTGAGTCGTTTAGAAGAACGTTGTAGAACATTGTACACTCGATTGGATAGTGTTTCTGAGGCATTGTAAAATGGAGAATTTGGGGAAGAGTCTCTATGTAAGAGTTCAGTAATGAAAGTGTCTGCTTCGACAATAACTGTCGATAAAATTAGGATTGATATAAGGATGAAAAATGCAAATGTAAATGCCATCACTCTGAATGTTATATAAATAATGAGAGATGGAGAAGAGAGGTAGAGGTGCTGTTATATAAATGTGATGTGCAACAAATATAAGAATTCAAGGGATCACCCCATATGAATGATAACCTCAAGTTTCTGAAATTCTACAAGTAATTACTCATTTGTCTCGGTATATAAATTGAAGGATTGTTAATATAAAAATCAAATAAAAAATTTTGCATTTTCATATACTTGTTCAAATCAGTTACTAATTGATATGTTTTGTGTGTGAAAATAGGACTGTAGAAATAGTAGGCCTCTTGCTTTATGCCTCTTGTTTGCAGGCCCTTTTCTCTCATCTTCTTTGGTCTTTACACCCAACACTCTTCTCGTGCCATTTCCTCCTCTCAGCTAAATTTGTAAGATAAAATTTTTTGACTAAAAGTTATTTTTTTTTAGCATTTGATAAAGTGGCTTTTGATGTAATTTTTAATTGTTTAAGTAGCGTTTTATCAAATGTTAATTCATATAACTTTTAGCTTTTAGTATTTTTTAAACAACTAATACAAACAGCTAACAACTAAACGCTACTCACACCACTAATTTTGTCGAACAGACATGAAGATTTTTATATTTATCTTTTGTTTCTTTATTCAATTCTTCCTTTCTTTTTCAAGAAATGAAAAAAAAAAGATATATAGATTTCCTCAAAATACAATGTACCAATGTTGTTTTTGTATAATTTAAAAATCACAATGTTCTGATCCTGTCCTATCAAAGTTAATGGTTGTTTTTTTTCTTATTTGGGGAAAATTTTATTTATTGTTGAAAGAAGAAAGGAAAGAAATACTAGAATTGCTTTTCTTGGTAGAACTTGAAATCCCATGAAGAAAGCAGCATCTGTTTACCAATAACAATAAAACAAAAGAAAAACATAAAAAATAAAGGAAAAAATTGTGATTTTTGAATTACCAAAGAGTTTACAAAATAATAGAACTGATAGGATAATCTTACTGCTGTTTTTGCCGAGGCAATATGTCACTATTACCAAACTGGTCTAAGCGTTTCCCATAAATAATTATAACATGATTACTAATTTATTATGATTATAATTATTAGACAAAAACATAAAAGTTGAGAAGTGATCAATAATTGGAGCAGTCAGTTCTTCTAAAAGACACCCTCCTTCTACGCAGGTCATATCCAACCAAGAAGTTCATCTGTTGCCAATTACCATAAACAGCAGTATCATCATCTGTCGGAGCAAAAGCGAAACAAATCACACTATCGGAAACTCTCATGAATGTGTTCAATGAATCCAACTCAACAGTTTCGTTGCCGAAATGCATCCTAATTAGAGGCATTCTGAAATGAGTTCCTGCCCTATAGCAAAGACTCAGTTGTCCTGTCGGATCAGCTATTGGATTCCAATCAATGGATTCTCTCATTCTTGATTCTAGTCTATCATAAAACCTGCTTGGCAAGTATGTGATTGTAGTGCCTATGTCAACTATAATGTTGCCATGTCCTGATTTCCTACATTTCTTGCAATAGGTTAATCTGTGATCATCCACACTTATTGCTCTTAATGTCAGATAATAATAAGAATGTGTGTCTCCTGAAGCTAGCCTGCAGTGAGACGCGTCAGAGCCGGAAACTACACTTCTGCGACCAAAATGCATTCTGCTTGCTGCAGTAGAAAAGTAAGGCACCAGACAGTAAGCAAACCTGCCGTGAGTTGAATGATTCATACGGGAAATCAACGATACTCTCCCGCGGCCAAGGCCAACCACACCCGCATCATAAAAGTCGCCAGTGCTGTGAGTTCCACAACCAATCGTAGTTCTAGGAAAGTTTACAAAGTCGCCATGTGTATCGCGAATGGCTACTGTGTCCTTGACAAGATCGCCTTCTATACGACAGTTATCTCCATAAGAATAGGAGTAGTGACAAACATCTGAATTGCACGAACGGTGATGATGCAGAGACTTGCATTGGCCAGAGTCACAAGAAAGAGTTCTGTAAGTTGAGGAATAACTGTAATCAAAGTAACTATTTCTCTCGTTCGGGCAATTGAAGCAAGGTCTACATCGTACCCATACAAGATTGCTACATGTATCTACTGCAGCTAGAAATTCAACTGGGGGTGTTCCAACCATTATTCTCATGAGATAGTCTCCGTAACCAGAGGCAAGAGCAGAACGAACTATACGCGGAGAAACTACAGGTCGTCTTAAATTAATGAGACGTTCAGCAGAACGTCTCAATGCATTCTTCAAGCTATCAAAAGGAGTTTCTGAAGGATTGTAGTAAGGAGAATCTGATGAGTGCCTATGGATGAGCGGAACGCTAAAACTTCGATCATCTTCATCTCGAGCAAGAGCAAAAGCAAAGAACAAAAGGGTCAATAAAAAGAAGCAAAAGGTATTTTTTGTTGCAGAGACCGCCATGTTATTGATTTGGGAGTATTATAAAGTCTGGAATGACATGAAAAATGTGACATATGGGAATATAAAGGAAAAATTTTCTTCATAAAATGTGTAGATGATGCAAAATGAATCTTGAGTGACAAAAAATATAGGCGTTAATATTGGATTCTTGAATAAATACAATAATTTTGGTGACTGCTAGAAGGCCAGAATATTGCAGAAATGTTTTCTTTTTCTTTTCTTGTATTTTATATTTTCCTTTGAAAGAATTTCGAGAGCTTGTTAATCTGTAGTTTACAAACAATCGGATTTTTATTTTTTTTTTATCAGCCGAAAAAGTTTAACCTTTTGCTATATTAAAATTGCTAAAATAAAACATATAGTTCCCAGAGAAGCATTGTTATTGCCAATAACAACTAACAGCTAACTACAATTAAAAAAGACCTACATTTTTTCTTCTATAAATTATAAAATATAAAGAAAGAGAGGATTCAGGCAGGAAAGAAATTTGAAGCGGAAGATGAATAGGAGACCAATTAACCTATTTTTTAACAAGATTTAAATCAGTTGATCAATTATCATATGCTTGTAATATAATGGAACGAAGGGCAAAGTTGGCAAAAGAACATACAACTCCAGCTTCATTCAACAAAAAAAAATTCCATACATACCAAGAATGATGTTTAATACAACAATGGATACGCATAATATCCAAGATTTAGAGGTAGCTAATGTGTTTTTAGATTAAGGTACCAATCAACCACTGAAATTTTTTTTTTTTTTTTTTTCGTACGGAACATTCCAGACTAACTCGAAAAACATTTTACTGTAAGATTCAAATTTTAACCTCTATAGTCAAACAAAAAATAATACCCAACTTGCAGAATATATCCTTCGATAGAGTCAAGAGATCATGCCGAGTGTTTCTTGTAATGCAATCATCATAAAGTCACAGCATTATCACGCTCGCGTGCAATTGAAGCCGATAGAATACCAAGATCGCGATTTAAGAATGTCAATGCAGACTCACATTCTGAAATTATTCTTATAACAGATGAGGGCTCACCAGCTACTGTTTCAGATGAACCAATAGCAAGAGCTGCATGCGAATCTCTAAGATTCCTCAAATTCCCCAGAAACTGCAACAGAAGCAAAACATGCATAATCCCCACGACAGCAGATAGATGATATCAGGTGGCAATATTACCATATAAATCAAATACATGGACTAAACAAATGAGACATTTCAAAACTAAGTTAATATTAATAGTTGCCAAACTGAGCTAATTAGTCAGGCCTTTTTATTGGCAACATGGCCTGAGTAGCTTGCTCGGATGTTAGTCTGGTTCAAATTGGACCAATCCCAACCAAACTAGTCAACCTGCTAGATTTTACTGAAAACCAGTTGTTTTACCTAAACTGGATTGATTAGCATCAATACATTAAAAGGTAAGAAATGATGTGATGCACTATTCAAGCAACAGCATTGCACTACATCTAGGCTCAAGAAAGTGCTGAAATAATTAAGGAAAACGATAAACCAAGCAATACAATATTTAAAAACTAAAACTTGAAACAGAATTCAAACAATATACCTTCAAAAGCATCTTGTATGCCTCCAACAAGCGGTTAGCAGCTGGTCCAAATCCATGAAGCTGTGGCACTTCCATCATATGGGTCCATGGCCGAATTTCCTTCAAAAGAAAAAATTATAATAAAAAGTATAAAAGATATCAGCTTGGGCTCATTAAAGTTCAAAAACAACAGCAAGCATGAATTTTTCAGTTAAAAAATGCATGCTATTCATCATAGGCATGTAGACAGATTGAATTTTATAATAAGACAACAAAATCCTTTCTTTTGATATGTTCAAGCAGAACATAGAACACATAAATTTGAAGAGAGAATGCAAACCTTTGTGTAAATAAGATTGAATTGTCTAGCAGTTTCTAGAAAAGATTCCAAATGTGCCCGCAGTTGGGATTCCACCTCTGTGAAGTCCTCATCTGGATTATAAGCATGCTGAAGAAAAGCACAAACAGTTCAAATAATTAACCGAAAGGAAAAAAGAAGTTACATGATATTATCATGATTCAGGACAACATAGTTATGGTGTAAAAAAAAGGAGCTTTTCTCCAACTGAAGAAAATTGAAGCCCAGTGAAATGTTGGTTTGAAAAATTTCTGAAGTTTAATTTTTGAGGGAATAGGCAAGGAACTAAGATAAACCTTTGATGCCAAATCATCAACTTTCTGCTGAAGATTTAAGAGAATCTTTGATTGTTCTGACAGTTTTGTTTCCAGTTCAGACACATCAGGCCTGCAAATGTACTTTGATGAAGAAACAGAATGTTACTACATCTTGTGATATGGAAAAACAATAATCTGATAGCCGTTTGGTACCATGTTTATCAGAAATTTGTGAAAACTTGCGACGAAATTGGTGTTCAATATGCCCAGAATTCTTAGATTATTATGGACAGTCCCAATTTGATTCGCATGCCTTGTCCAAATTATCAGTTATGATAAACTTAAATGCTTAAAGTCCTTCAGGAACAAGATATAAATGTCTTTATAGCTATATTATTTCAAATGCAGGGCAAGGGAAAAAAAAAATTGAAGCTCAAACAAATATAAATCTTACAATGGATATATAGATTGAATCTGCACATCTGCAGGGAATAATTTGCATTCCTCTGAGAAAATTACAGCTTGTTTCTCTGCAATAGAATCTATCAGTTGTATGTCCTTTGCTACCTGCTCATCTACACTGCATAAGGATGCAAATTTAATGTGATGTCAAAGAATGGCATATGATATGAAAGCAGCAAGTGATTGAAACATATAAGCCAACAAAGGAGATAATCAACTATAGAGTTGAATTAAAAGTGTCCACTTAAGTACACCTCCATTCTGGATTATCGGCATAGATGCTAGCCTCTACTAGATCTACTATTAGACGAAGCATTTCTGTCCGATCCTCATAGCTTCCTCGCCCCTGAAACAGAAGGGAACTTCACACTCATTAATTATATCACCCATAAATTGGCATTACCCAATTCAAGTGGCAAATAACAACACAAGAGAACCTTATAGATTCCCATTTACATTTCTACTCAAACAATGGCATTTCATCGTTCATATATATATATAAAAAAAGGGAGCTGTACTTCTCCTTATCTAAGTTGGAATCTACCTAGTCAACCTATTACTAATAGTATAAATAAGTATTAACTGAATTAGGATGTTTGAGTTCATGCAAAACTGAAATTCATAAGTTATATATCATTTTGCTGTTGAAACAACATACTTATGATAACTTGCTTGTATTGAGGTGAAAATGTAAGCAATCAATGAAGGGCTAGCCAAGTAGCCAACTGCTTTAGGAAAGTTAAACTAAGCATTTTTGTTCATGAGGTTAGGTGCTATATTGCAAGCTCTACGGGCAAGTCAAACCTGGGGATCTACAATATCAGAAATAGCACTTTCAACTTTCAAGTGCACCTAACTTTCTAATTGATCTAAGGGGTCGCCATGTATCAAAATATACAAATGCCATGGAATTTAGATATTGACAAGTTTTGCAAAACATTTTACGAAACAACTTACTTGGATGGCTTCTGTATCTATAGTAGTAGTGATACCAAGGAACTTGGCTATCTCTGCCAAATCTGCAATGAATCATTTAATCATGTCAAATTCCAATAGTGCTACAAAATTACAAATGATGAATACTCCCAAAGACCAAGAAAAGGTATTTCAAAATTTTAAATCGCTACCATAGAATTTCAAAAGCTAAATAAATCTGAACTAGAAATTGAATTTTCTCTTCTTTCTCCTCGCTCAGTTTTGATTGCAAGTAAAAAATAATTAACGTACAGTTGAAAAGAAAAATATCATTTCTGGTAAAGGTAAGACAGAAAAATTAAGAGTAAGGAACATTATGGAACTAGAAACGAGAACTTACATTGGATACGAGCAGTCTCTTCATCACGATCCATTGCATCTCCTTGGAGATTTTGCTGTGAGAATGGTGATTTATCGCCTAAAAGCCTGCATTTAATAATCTATAACATAAATTTCAACAATTCCAGACATGCTTATTCAGCAAGCGATCAAAAAAGAGAAAATCATACTAAACTGGAAAAAAAGGTGGAATTTACTATGAAAGATCTAGAATTAAAGAGAGAGAGACACTAACTTGAAGAAAAGCCACTCGAGGAGAGCGTAACGCTCCATGCCGGCGAAGAGAAGAGACTGAGCCGGAGCATTAGCTCGGGGATAATTCAACATGCTTAGTTTTTTCTGTATCTCCTCCATTTGCTTAGCAGCCATTTTGATTTTGATCCTTTCTTCTTCTTCTTCTCTTTTTGAAAAATTTCTTGCTTTTTCAGTGAATTTTAGTGAAATGAGATGTTGGGCTTGAGGGGAAACGGATGTTGGGCTCCTCCGATTTGTTCAGGCCCATCAATTAGGCAGGCGTAGTAGGAAAGATTCTTAGATTCTTTTCTGGTTCGGAAACGACAAGGAAAATTTGATCTGTCGTAAGAAAAGATTTTCTAATAAATTCAAACAAATCTTTGAAGATAAATGTCAAAACTTGACCTTTTTATGATTATGCAATGGAGTGCAAATAATTAAAAAAGGAGTATAATATTGGTAGTGAACCAGTGGGCTCAAATGACACCATGGTGGTGTAGGAAGACAAGAAGATGCCAGATTCAAGATTTTTGTCTCTGATGTCGTATATGCTGCTGCAGAATTGCTGATACCAAATCTGGTAAAATATTAGAGACTCCCATTATATTTAGCAGAGAATATTTTAAAAGGATATTGTAACGGTCAACATTTGGTATCAAAAAGTCCTAAAAAGGGTTTTTAAAAGAAAGATCCCTTTCAAGCAAATTTTGAGGAGCTGCTTTTTTTTCCCTTCACCAACCCAAAATATCTACTACTCATAGTGGTGTTTGGCGTGTGTGCTTCATATCTTCCTATCTTTTTTGCTCTGCAGAGAGAGCCTCTCTAGTCTTTTACATAAATCACAATAAAGATGCTTACTTTGAATCTCACCGTAGCCTCTCCTGTCACTTTCTCTAAATCCAACCACCGTAAGTACCCCATAAATGCTTCTTCTGTTTTGCTAACTCCCAGTCATGTTCATAGGACCCAGAATCAAATTACTCTCTTTAATAATAAACCCACCTCTCAAAATAGTGCGTTGAGCTCTAAAGTCTCTAACTGTGGCCAAATCCATGGCTACCCAGTTGGTCTTTCTTCAAGGTTTACTCCTCGGATCTGTGAGTCTGACAGAAATACTATCAATTGCCTATCTGGGTTCTGCCCGAAACCCAGATCTTATATCACTAAAGCAGCTGCATCTGAATCTGAACCAAACCCTGAAGGAGATGCTAGTTTGGATTCGAAGCCTACAGATAAAACTTTCCAACTTGCTATTGTGTTTGGTCTTTGGTACTTTCAGAACATTGTCTTTAACATTTACAATAAAAAAGCATTGAATGTTTTTCCGTATCCATGGTTTCTTGCTTCCTTCCAGCTCTTTGTTGGTTCTGTTTGGATGTTTATTTTATGGGCATCGAAGTTGCAACCTTGCCCTAAGATTTCAAAGCCATTCGTTGTTGCTCTGCTTGGACCTGCATTATTTCACACTATAGGTCATATATCAGCCTGTGTTTCATTCTCTAAAGTTGCTGTTTCTTTCACTCATGTTATCAAATCATCAGAGCCTGTTTTCTCTGTGATATTCTCTTCACTTCTTGGTGATTCTTACCCTTTAAAAGTCTGGCTTTCAATCCTTCCTATAGTTATGGGTTGTTCCCTTGCTGCCATCACTGAAGTGTCCTTCAATTTCCAAGGATTGTGGGGTGCTTTGATTAGTAATGTTGGTTTTGTATTTAGGAACATTTACTCTAAAAAGAGTCTGCAGAGCTTCAAGGAAGTAAATGGACTTAACTTATATGGTTGTATTAGTATAATCTCATTGATTTATTTGTTTCCTGTTGCGGTGGTTGTTGAAGGGTCCCAATGGGTACAAGGATACCACAAGGCTATTGAGACTGTTGGCAAATCATCCACTTTTTACTTCTGGGTGATGCTTTCAGGCATCTTTTATCATCTTTATAATCAATCCTCTTACCAGGCACTTGATGATATTAGCCCCTTGACATTTTCTGTTGGTAACACAATGAAGAGAGTGGTGGTGATTGTATCTACTGTTTTGGTGTTTAGAAATCCTGTTAGACCATTGAATGCGGTGGGATCGGCCATTGCCATATTGGGAACTTTCCTATACTCTCAGGCATCTGCTAAGAAAGCCAACAAAACTGAAGGTGAAAAGAAGAATTAAACAGATTTAGATTAGATGGTCTAATTTGGACCTTGATAGTCTTGGGCTTAAAAAACTCCTGCAATTCTGTTTTCTTTACTTGTTACATTTGAGGGTTCTTCACTGCCATTCTTAATATCACAACATTGGTTATTATTTTCCAATTTGCTCATGATTGCAGCTCTATGTTCATTGTTTCATTAGAGAATTTATTTGTTTACATAGTGTGAGAGGGGAACTGAGATATTTGCACAATGTATCGGTATTTGTTTAAAGAGTCTACCAGAGAAAGATGCAAATCATTAAATATTTTTTTTCAGTTCTTTCAATGTTGCATAGCATTTTTTTGCAGAAAAGCACATTGCATGGTTGCTTTTTATGCATACGCCCCACGTAAGACAAGCATCGTTCAGCCTCCATAAACATGGGATGATGACTATTTATAGTCCCACTCCACCTCCTTCTGCATACAAATCTCCAATCCAACATGCCCTTCTCACTGGTGGACATTCATCATCATGCCAATTCAAGGGCATCCGATAAATGTCAAAAGCGGTCAATAATATTACTCATAAAGCATTTCACGAATTTTGATGAATGCTAAGATGATAAAAAATTTGTATCTAAGATTGTTCCATAAATTGAAAGATTTACAGTCCATGATCTATATCAAATACGTGCTCGTTGAGATTTTTAGGTGGGTAAAGAGGTTAAAAAGCACTTTTATTTCATCAAATAGTTTACAAGTCTAATAAAATATTTTCAAGCTAAAAAATATAAAATCGTAACAAAAAATCTGCATTAAAATAAAATCAAATCATAATAAAAAAATATTCCTAAAAACTTAGTCAAACCATTTTCCAGTTTTAGGAGGGTAAAGAGATGAAAAAGCATCGAAAATATTATGCCTATTTATAGGCTTACAAGTCTAACAAAATATTTTAAAGAATCACATTTCATGCTAAAAAATATGAAATTCTAACAGAAAAATCTGCACTAAAATAAAATAAAATCATTAAAAAAATATATACATTCCTAAAAACTTAGTCCACCATTTTTTAATTAATCCAACAATGCTATCCTTTTCTAAAACTTCTGGAGTTTTATTTTTGTTCTACTCCTTGAATCCTTTCCAATTCTAGGGTGTTATGGTTTTCAATCTCCTACGTAGATACTTGTAGTGACGCCAAGGGGCATCAGTTATAAGTTAGTAGCTGCAGCATCTATCTCAGCAGCTTTTGCTTTCTTTTTTGAGCTTCAGGAAATCCTATCTAGGATGTGCTTTCTTTTTTGAGCTTCATGAGATCCTATCCAGGACATCTCAAAGCTAGATATGACATTTAGAATCCAATAATAAGAAGAGAATTTTTCTCAGTTAAGCAGAGGATTGATTCAAATTCGGCTTTTTTCCAGACGGTCATATGCATCTTTAGTACGTAAAAAAAGCACAGAACTTGAAACCAGACCTACTAATGAAATGCAACCCCAGGCTACGAAGGTCTTTAAGTAGCACTGCCTACCCATGCATACCATTTCTTTTCCTAATAGGTCCAGTAAGCTGGTGCTTCCTCCATTAGAATCATACACTAAAGCTGCGACAAGACCATAGAGGAGGGATCCAATTGGAATGTTGGTGATGAGAATGTTATGGTTGACTCCAGCGCTATTTGGCCCGAATAGCTCAGATGTTACCGACACAGCTGCTGAAAATACAAAACCAGAACTTATTCCAACCATGGCTGTGCAAGCACGCAAAGCACTCTCACTCCCAGATATCACCAGCAAAAAGAACGCAATTGGTGTTGGCACAAGAGCAACTGCTAACCATCCAGTCCTTGCAAAGTACACCTTCCTGCATTGTTAAACTATAATTCTTCAGAATTTTTCAGTTAAAAGTGATGTTCAACAAGGATCATGAAAGCCTTCAAAAGTTCAAATAAATTTTTGTTGGGTATGCATTCATTCAGGGTGTGACGAACTTGAGACTTATTTTTCATAAATGATAATCTCAAATTTTTATATTTAGTAAAGCATGCATACCAACAACACATTTTATTTTTCTCTTGTGAATCAGCTGCATGATAACAAATTTAATTTTCATAAAATGTACATACTCGCGTAGAAAATCAGGGGTAGCTGAGAGCAAGCGACCAAAGAATGAGCATGAAGAGTAGAGGGTGATGAGCGAACTAAGTTCAGAATAGTATCCAAGCGACTGTGCAATCTGTCCTAGATTATTGCTATAAACCAGCCCTAAGGTTGCACCACAGAAATATGCCATATAATATAGCCAAAAATCCAGCTTACACACTAGAACTCGAGCTGGATGCTCTTCCCCAAGCATAGTTAACTCATCTTTCTCAACCACACTCTCAAAAGCACTAAAGCATTCCTCTTTCTCTGTCATGTTAAGTGAATTGTCCCCATCACCGTTTTCAATTTCAACCAATTCTTTAACAAGCTCTTGGTCATCATTGTCAACCAAATTGTATCTTGAACCATCGGAGGGTAAAATCGCATGAATGGCACGCCAAGCCCAGTTCCTTTCGCAAACAATTCCTGGCAAACACAAGGGAAGGACTAATAGAAGAATAGCGCCTGCAAGAAGTATGCTTGCTGTTGAAGCAATAGAGGATAGAGAATTCAGGAGGAGAAGATACAGGCCAGTGATAATGGCTAGAATGTTGAGGATGAGAAAAATAGAGGAGTCACTGTTGGCGGCTTCATTGGAGAGTCGCTGAGGAGGTGATTGGTGGAGTATGGGGAGTAGCGTCAGACCAGAAACAAGTAGAGGGAGAACTGCATTTAGAAGGAGATAAATAGAACTACTTTCAGGATTTATGGCATTGGCAATAAGTGTATAGATGGCAGCGGTTACTCCATTGAAACTGATGGTAAGTGATAAGGCTAAAGCTCTATTGGCCGTGAAGTTTCTTATGCATAAAACATAGCATACTGTGTTAAACCAGCAAATGCTGCATCCAGCAATTAAGCATAGCAGAAATACCTGCCAAAACACATTAAAATCAATCAGCCCATTAATATATCCAAAAGTTTGCTTACTTTCACAATTTCAGTTCATGCAAAAATGTAGGCAACAATGAAAATAAATCATGGTCAATAAATATTTTGAAAGTTTTTGTAGAATATACAAAATTTCATGTCATACCATAAGTTTTAATTGTTGTTATTTGAAAAAGGACTCTTTTATTTTGGTTTTCTTGAGTTTCAAAGCAAACCAAACTGACTGATGCTCATTCCTACCACATTATTGGACAATAGCGCATCAGAAAATAATGGAAGTTATCCATCTCAATCTCTAAGTTTTTATGGAGTTTAGAGTAGCTGTAGGTGAAAAGGCATGAAAGGGAAGTAAAAGCATTAAATGGCATTAATGAAGACATATATCTGCATTATCACTATCAGCCAGTTAATTTATTAAATGTTGATCCCTGAAGACTAAGCAAATGATTAAGCGTCATAGAAGGATTAATATTTTCTAATATGGTTGCACAATTTCAATACGTCTCAATCACTTATTATCATATCAAAGGTTGAGATTTTCACAAAATATGATATATACAAATCATGTTAATTCCACTTGGATATTCGTATCTATTAGAGAAGGACAAAAACCAAAATCTTGATAGGTATGTAGTCTTTATTATCTCTCCATCAACAAAGATTTTTGTTTCATATTCAGTGTGTTTTACATTACAAACTAAATTTCAAGTATGTTAATGCACAATGCAGATACATATAGAGACCGTTAAGTATGACCTACAAATTTAACTAATAACATACCAATTCCTGTTAGAAATCAAAGTTCTTTTCAGAAGTTTGCTAATAACTTAAACTCGACATCCAAGTTATGGATTCTGCCATATTAGTAAGTTAAATCTGCAAAAATTACAGATAGGAATAGTTGGTAGCTTTTGGTAGGGAAAACAAGTGTTAAACTATATGTATTACATGCATTTTTCAATCCAATCCTCAGGTAAAACTTCTAATGACTGTGATATTAGGCCTAAAGGATGTAATTATGCTAGTAAAAAGCTAACCTAATTAACTTAATTTTTGTATTAATTAGTTAACAACTAGTTGGTATCAACTTCTGGAAGGTATATTTTGTTTCTTCCACTAATCATTTTGCTTAACAAAGCCAAAGAAACTAACATTTCTATATTTTTGTTGTTCTGATGCTTTGATTAGAAGAAAAGCCAATACATATTTCAATCCAAATTTCCCAACAAGATTCACAGGATTTTCTAAATACTAGGAAATAACTAAAGAAGGAAATTAGAGAAGACTAACCAGAACATAGGGCAGAGAAATGATTTTAGCAATGAGAAGCCATTGAAGGCCATAGCCGAAGAGTCCCATGAAAGCAGCCATAAGCAAAACAACCCATAAAGGAAAATGCATAAGAGATAAACCAGAACACCAGCCAAAAGCTTTTCCCATATCAGAAGCCATAGCCAAGTAGTTTAATTGAACTTGAGAAATCCCAAGAACAGATTTGAGGTTTGAAGAATAAGAAGAGAAATCAAAATTTGTCCCTGTAAATGCTTGTATCCATGTTGTTGCAATTAGTATCATCCACTTTCTTGATTGCCCAGACATTTTGTACTTGTAAAATTAAAAATAAATCTCTCTGTCAAGAACAAAAAAATTTCTGACTTTGAGAGAGAAAGAAAGAAGGAAAGACACTTTCTTTGAGGTTTTTATTATTATTGCTGAATGATGGGTTGACATAAATTTTGTTAATACTGTATGTTTGGTGGGTGTTCTGTCTTTTTCTTCCTTTGTTTACATTAAACAGATAATAATGATGTCAGTAACCCAGATTTGTAAGTCTAATTTAGTAAGCTAATTAAACAGTTTACAAATATTTTGGACAAATTCCCAGTAATTAACTAAAATTTAACAATAATAACTAATAACTAATTACTTGAAAAAACTATTAATAACTAATAATAATTGTATTAGATGTATAACAAAATAGTTGAAGCAAAATATAGAAAATAAAAAGAGTTCTGTTACTAGATCTAACGATGGCGTCTAAAAATAAATGATTTGGCACCATTATTGGATTAAACAAGTTGGTTTAATTAATCCAATTCTATTACTGCCCCTTTAATTAAAATTAAAACAAAATATTTTTAGAAAACAAAGAAAAAACAAGTATCATGCGAGGTACATTTTGGAAAAATACAAAAATATTCCTAAAGTTTGCAATAATAAACTGTTTTAAAGAAGATAACCTTCTATTAATATTTTCCCTAATTTCCCTTTAAATTTGCAATTATAAGTGTGAAATGAAAATTAGTCAACAAATATTTTGTAAGACGGAATCTAAATTAAAACAAAATTATCATACCAAATCTTTCTAAAAAAAACTACATACCAATCAATAATTTTTTTAAAAATCAATATAAAATGCCACAAGTAAATGTTCTTTATGCCTGTTAAACTAATACAGTATTTAATTTATCTGATTTATTATAAAATATTTAGAATCCAATTAATTTAGGAATATCTTGAATCCAATTTCAATGTTCGAAAATGACAAATGAATTTTTTTTTTTCAAATTTGATAAATTTGTAGGATTTAACTCTCAAAATTTTTAATTTTCAAAATTTAATTTGGTTAAATTAAAATATTGAAAAATGTTCAATTTGTTGTCGAGTTTAACAACCCCCACCATCCCAAAAAATAAAAAAAAATAACACAGGCACAATTTGTTATTATTTCGAACATACAAGCCAAGTTGAAGATGAATTTACCTTTATCTAACTTTAATACCATACTTAATTATGAGTACGGCCACTAAAAGAGAATAATAAAGTTTTAAAATTTGTGCTATTTTGTTTTTTTTTTTTTTTTTTTTACAAATAATATGCTATTTATTATAAATAGCCCAAAACAATTTGAAAAACGCCATCCCATTTTGTTGGCTGTATTTATATTGATCGTCTTCAATGACTAGATGAAAAGGCAAAACAAACCATCCCAAAAACATTATCAGCTCTAATAAGGGTTATAATAACAAAAAAAATGAAGATGTCATGTTACTTTCCATCAAGTAGATAAGATCTACAAGTAATGTTTGGTCAACCACCTTTTTAGCCTGAATAGTATAGAATAGAATTACTTACAGCTACCCCTCCAAACATGAATGAAACAACAACAAACAATATTTTCTTCACCCTGTTATTACAACAATAATAACTACCTCAAGCTTCAACTAAAAAAATCAACTACCATCTTTTATCTCAAAGGTGAGACTTTCAGCGTATGTGTGGTATCTCTAACCTAGTCTTAATAGTCATGAATGTTTCCTTTCCCATTTCCCTTCACGTCTTCCCTCCCTTTCTCTTCGCTCCATTACTTGCCTTGACTTGCTCCCTCTAGACCCATGCCTTTGTGCAGAACCAAATCCACTAGATTGTCCATCAAAAGCAGATATTAGATCAGGATCCCCCACGCTTCCGGTATCTCCTGAGTCCTTGCTTCCATCAAAATTTTCTTCGTAACTGCTGCCGCATTCTTCACTGCGGTCACGGGATTGGAGAATCATTGGGGGCTGGCCTGAGAATGATCGAGACCCTGATAATACTACGGATGGCACCGCCATTGATGAACTGGTGGTGGAAATTTCAGCCTGCAAACTGCCACTGCTGGTTCTTGTATTTCCTTCATTAATTGATCTTCCATTTTCCCTCTCACGGTACCTTTCACGAAGCCTGCAGATAAAAATATTCCATGAAACTATGCACATTATCATGCAGGCCTCGTATGGCTACTGTAGTGTATGTATAAAATACAAAAGGGGTCCATTTGGCGGCAAAAAGCTTTGTTGTCTGAATAAGAGAACTAGTATCAACCCTTTCCAAATCAGTGAATCAACCGATTATATAATTAGTTTGAGAATAAGAAGTGTTTCTAAAACTGGATTAGCAATCAAGGAAATGTTCCACACTATATTTCTGGTCCATGCTCCTTCTCTTTTATACTTATTCTCTTGGTTCAAAACTACATCTCAATTATTGGTCCATGTTCTGAAAAGTCATGCAACGAACTCTTGTTCTTTCTAAATTCTATCATTCCATTGTTATCAGCTAGGCCATTCATATTGACTCCACTGAAACTAAACATTTAATTTAGTTAACCCATCCTTAAGGAAAACCATTCATACCTACTATGAGTGGATGAAGAGAAGTCCCGACGTGATGATCTTAGTCCAGATTCAGCCTGCTCCAGTTCACGCTGAAGTTCTCTCTACAAAAAACACATATTTATAACATAAACCCATTAAAAAGCAATTATTCATACATTTAGGGTTCCTATTTTCAACTAAAGATGCCTAGTACCTTAAAACTAAGCAAAGTTTCTGGAAGAACAAATAAAGACAGTCGAAATAGGATGACTAGGCATTTGGCAAACCAGCATATCACATATTATACATTCAAAAGACTTTGATAAAGAATTGCAAAAGGATAACTGGTGAAATAGTTCGCCAATGTCATTAGCCCCATCCAGTCAAGACCCATTTCCAAGCCCAAACAGTAAAACTCTAGCTCAGATGGAGAGATATTGTCACAAACCAACCCAACTGAGGCTCAACTCCAATGTAGACTGGCTTAGGTTTGATATTTACTCAGACCCAACCCAACCACCAAGAAATACTTTAGTTTATATATCTTTTATGATAATAAACACCAGATGCTAAAAAATCACAAGACAGCTAAAACGAAAAAACAGAAGCTTGGGTTAAAAAAGAGATGCATATGCTTCCCAGGACAGACAGTTGGCAATATTATCACTGGAACTGCTACCGCCGCAACAAAATTGACTGGTTTAACCTTGCAATAGACATGAAAATAGTTCCTACTAAGGGATATAATTAGGCGGTTCAGTTTGGTTTTGAGTTATTTTGGCTCTAAGTTTGGAAAATTTTTGGTGTTAATAAAAAATAAAAACCAAACTGAGTTCTCCTATTAACACTGAAAACAAACTGCACAAATAAATAAAACTGAACAGGTTCAGCCAAGTTCCATTTATGAAGCTCACAAGTAGTTGTACTGAAAACTGCACACATAAATATTCAAGTGCATACTTTAGCACTACCTCTAGCTAACAGATTTAATTCTGTAAAGATTTTTGGGTCAAATCAGGTCCAAACTGAAAAGATAAAAAATAATGTACTTCCATTGCATTAATACAATCATCCAATCAGCAACTCTCTCCAAGGCTCCACAACAAATAGATATGATGATGATGAAACAAAAAGATAGCACCAATCATGTTAAATGAAATTTTAAGATAGAATCAGGATAATAGTACACAATGGTACTTCAAATATATTCAAACTTGATGGAAAACCAATACAAGCAAAAATCTCAAGGGAAGGAAGACAATGTCTACCATTGGATAAGGTGGGAAAGAGTCTTACTTGTGTTTGCCTCTCCTTCTCCACATCAAGGCTGTGACGGAGTTCCCTAGTCTTTGCACGCTCCAGTTCCAGCAACCTTTGTCTCTCAATCTCCTTTTCTGTTTCAACTGTCCTTTCTCTGCAAAAATTGATTGAGTTATCAAATACTACTGTGATACTGTCTTTAACAGTCAGTAAAGGCATTCAATCAAATACAGATTTATAAACACAAGTAAAACCTATCAAGTTCACACAGAAGTTCCTCCTCCCGTAAAGTGGCCTCTTCTAGATATTTCTGGCGGGCACGTCTCATAAGTTGCTTCTTTTGTCGCCGGGCTATAATTTCTTCCTCGAGTTTGGATCTATCTCTGATGAAAGAGAAGAACAGTAAATAGTAATATTATGATACAAAAACTATTTGGCCTATAAGTTTCTGTCAATTAGGAAACTGTTAAAAGCAATCTTAGGGACTTCATTATTGAATGCCTTACACATTTGACTTCACTATTTGCTTGTGCAAGGGTGGAGATCAGTATGGTAGCGGAACAAATAATAGATTAAGCTAAACTTGCAATTGTAAATTTGACAAGCGATAGATTATATTGTTATTGGGTGTGGGGCTGTGCGTGTAGGACTAGAAAAGAAAGGTGTAAGATTTTAGATACAGAACAATGATATTTTACTTCAAAGAGAAAGCAAAGCAATATGATCTTTTTATAATAGTATCAAACTAGCTTTCTAAGATGTGCTCAGCAATCTCAGTGACACAGGATTCACTAGCACTAAATCACTGTTGTGATACTACAGAGAAAGTAGAAAGATAGTACATACAGAGAACGAATGCGATCCTTGATTTCCTGAAGACGGCTATCAGGCTTATGCTCTGTAAAAGCTGAACAAACAGGAACATAATAGCTAAATTCCTGATATAGATATTTCAAGCTGCCAAAAACAGAAGTAAGACTATTCTAGGGATGGTAATTCTAACCAGCTGCCCAAGTAGTTGGCTTTTCCTCCTTGCCTTCTTGTATTGATACTTCCCCAGTGTTTTCTTTCAGAAGAATGCCCAGTTCTATTTCAGCTTCCTCAACTTCCTGCAACATGCTCAGGCATATATTATTTCATCAACTCCGTCAGAAGGTCAAAACTTATGATCAGATACACTTACAATTGCTTCTTCATCAGATTTTTGGGTGAAAATCTCAAAGTACGACCGGACAGAACATAGATTGGCAAGGACCTGTAAAGAAACAATTTACAAACAGTTAAAAAAAATAAGAAAACATAAAACTGCCAATTAACATGAAAAAGAATGAATTACAGTTATTACCCACAGCAACCACTGAACTTTGCTATCATTTTAATATTTTTTCTCACCTGAAGAATTTCTTCACGCGTGTTTCCAAACTCCGAGTCGACTTGTTTTGAAGAATTTGAACAGAGAACTTCTTTCAGGACCTTATAGAATAATAAGTTCAGTAACTCATAAATTGCTGAAAAAAGTGATTAACAGATGAAAGAAAACTGCCTGCAGAATTGTGCTTTACATAATAGAAGCATATTTATGGGTGTGCACAAAAGTGCTTCTAAACCATTATGCCATAGCTGGCAACATTAAATGTCTGTAGTTTAGTACTAGGACAAACCTCTTTCGCCTCATCACCCTCATTTCTTAGTCTACACAACACTTCACATGTTTTCTTCTCCAAATCACCAACACCGTCTCCTGCAAGTTTAAAAAACAAAATATGTACCAAGGTCAATCTTATATTCCTTTTATTTTATTTATTTATTGTCTACACTAAGTAAGAAAGTAGTATACCAGTTTTAGAAAATCTTATGGTCTCAATGTTTCTCCAAACTTCTTGAGAAATTAAAGAAATGTCTTCAGCAGGAGAGTACAGACAGGCTCCAGCAACAAGTGCTAATGAGAGCCGTAGTAATGGACCCTCACATGTTGGATGGGTAACCCTACCCAAAATATGAAGAACACTATCAACTGCAGCAAGAAAAGACTGTAACTGCTGCCGTGCAGCATATGGAATATAACTTATCAGAAGTTCCATCGCATTAATTCTTAAAGGTAATAATGGATCAGATGATGCCAGCAAAACCACCTGATCCCATGTGTTTGAAACCAAAAGGGAAAGAAATGACTCAGGTACTGAATGAACTAAGCTTGTTAAGAGGAAGTTATTGCAAAATGTGGATGACTGCAGAACTGCTCCGTTTACATCTTGGCCAAACAATTTACCTAAATGCTTGAGAGCTATGGACCGTTGCTCAGGTTCTGAATGACAGAGCAAGGTAGCAAATAGATCAGTTAGAGGCCCATCAGTGTCATGAAGACCATGGATATCTCTCACAAATAACACTGACAACCATTTATCAGATCGCAACCGCCATGCAATTTTTGGTGCACTGCAAGAAAAAACCTTTATTGCACCACAAATTGTACCAATGACATTATCCAGCTGAAAACAATAGGGGACTCCAAGCAGACAATCGAGCATTAGAGATGCCACTTCCCAGCAATGGTTTTCTTGGAGCTTCACAATGATTTTGGCAAGACCCTCTAGACCAATCTTCAAATGAACTGGAACGTCTTCAGCTGATTTAAATAGGAAAGAATTTTCACTGCCATCCTCTTCAACATTTTGAAATTGGGTTGAAATTGAAGCTAACCATCTTGAGCACATAAAACACTGAGCTGATGTGATAGTTAGTTTCTTTGCCAAACGATGATGAAGATTCCAACAAAGCTCCATAGTAGGATTAAGCTTGTCAAGGATATTTTCCAAGCCTTTAGTGAAGTCTTCTATTTCCTCTGCAGATAAATAGTGATTTGTTTTCTTTGAGGTTATACCATCAAAGTTGTTACTTTCCTTCTGCTGTTGATTCTTGACTTGAGAAGAATCATTACAGATATCACTGAGAAACCATGAATGCATCTCCAAGCTATTGTCAGGAAGTGATCCCGTATTAATGTCACCATAGTATGGCAACTGAAGGGGGAGCACACCAAAGACTCTTAAAGTATTTACCAACAAAGCTTTGCAGCTCTGCAGGGCAGTTTGAAATGCACTGAGGTAGTCATGGAAAGACTTTGTTGGCTCAAAAGAAGCAAAATCAGCCCACAGAGTTAAGGAATCTAGTATTTCTCCTTTACGTTGAAAGGATAAATCCGCAAAAACAGAAGCCAGGACAAAAATTGTCAATGCTCTGCTATGGTCATTCTCTGCAAGTACATCTCCATCCATATTTTTCTGTCTAATATTAATGAAAAGCTCATCAAAGCACAGGGATTCAAAATTAAGACATGACTCATCAACCAATTCTTTTTCCTCATCAGATACCTTGCATAGTGAATATGATATGAGGGGCTTCAACAAACGCATTACAGAGTCAAGAAATGAAGCATCACAGTATGAGGTTCTACACAGAGACGCCAATACTTGCACCACTCTAGGCATCTCAGGCACCATAGCATTCATGTGTTCAACAACAATGGCTTCAAGAATGTATAAAATGATTGCTTTGGCATTCTTCGCAACATAACCTTTCAAATGATCAGAGCCATTTTGAGAAGTGATTTGATTTTTCTGAAGAAATTGCCAAGAGCACAAATCAGAAAACCAGCACAATATATCAGGTATAGTGCTAGACGATAGAGATCGCAGCTGCAATCCAACAGCCTCCAAAATGTGCTCCCCAAAAGCTTCAAATTGGTTTTTCAAACTTGGAAATACCTTATTGAGATCAGGATAGATAGCATACAAAGCCTGATCTCCATGTTGGTGTTCAGAATATTCAAACTCTTTGTGCATTGGGGATTCTTGTTTGAACCCTAATTGTTCAACCTTTGCACCTTCTTGCTTATGGTTGACAACATTATCTGCTGCAACAAGCTCATCAGTAAATATGGAGAGTAAACATGTGAGCTGTGATAGATCTGTAGCAAGGAAAAGCCTATCTTTTATATACTGTTTTGCATTTCGAGATATTGCCATCCAACCTAGAAATCTAACAAGGGGATAAGAACTTTGAGAAAATATAGATATTCTCTGCAACCAGGCTGAAGGCGGAACCAAGGATCCACACCGAAATTTACTGTTGGTATTGAAAGCAAGATCCAACCCTTCACCACCACTTGAAGCAATTACCAATCTTTGAAGCAGCATCCAGCGCCGCTGAATCCCATGTATCTTTTCTGCATCCAACTGCAGATTCCCTTCTTTAAACTGATAATAAAATGATGTTAACATTGCATTAAGGTACTCTGCAGACCCTAATATAATATCAATGATTTCTTCAGGAGCACAGTACAACTTTGTGGCTGAATGCAATAAAAAAACAAGACAATGCAAAAGAATTTCATGCATGGAGTGGTGGTCTTTTTTCAACCACCGTATCAGAAAGTTGCATAGCAGAGCTTGATTTTGTCGAACCAAGGTGATCGCATCTGCAGACTGTAGATCTGGAGAGGACAGTTTTATCACTTGCCCATCAATTTCCACCAGCTGGTAAGGAAAACATACCTCATCTGACATGCTTCGCATAAACTCCCTGTCTAATTCAGCAGCCTCAAGCAGCAGCTGAAGAACAATTTTATCTCTTTTCTTTTCAACAAGGCCTACTGTTTCCAAGTCAAAATTATTCTTTTTAGAACCACTGCCCAATTTAACTTCATAAAAATTTGTACTTGTAGTATCACAATTTCTGGTGGAGCTTGTAAATTTTGGAGTAGAAGTGAAAGACATCATGAAAAAGGGATTCACATAACACTCTGCAGCCAAGAGTAAAGCATCTATTGAAGCATCATGACCTTCAAAAGGTATATCACTCTGCGAGTGCAAGTCCAAAGCCAGGCGTCGGAATTCAGAAGCCCTAAGTTCACAATCACGATAGTTTATGAGTTGAAAGAAATCTGCTTGCAAGTTGAAGTATTCTGCAGTGACTCCAGCATGTAATACTAAGCCTTTTGGAAATATGTGACAAAGTTTCTCCTCAATTACATGTCTTAATTCTGAGTTTGTGTCCTTATGATTGGCATCCAAGACATGTTCACTGGAACTGCAAGAAACATTTGACAATACTATGTTTCGCAGTTCGGTTGGAGCAAAAAGAAGACTGGCATCTTCTAAGTTATCCATCTTCACACCATTATCAGGAATCTCGACTTTCCCATCTCCATCATCTTCGCAATTTAGTTTTGAAGAAGCTCCTGAATGGGGAGTTACAGAAGGATGGGATTGAGTAATTAAAGCCTCATGCTCAATATTTTTAGAACTAGGAGATTTGCACATGTCAATTTCAGGAGGCAGCTGCATATGAGGCTCCAATATTGAGAGAAGTATGCTGTAGAGAGGACAGATAATTTGTTACTAATCTCAGTATAATAAAATATCAGCTACTGGAAGTATGCTGAAGAGAAAACAGTACAAATCCCTTGCTAATCTCAGTTAACAAAAATATAAGCAGCATCAGAACCAAAAGCTATGTTTCTAATTCTTTCGATGAATAGTCGCTAAACTTGTGTAGGTTTTCTTGCTCCCTACACAGTTATACAGACATACTTCCAAATGTATCCAACTTTTATTTTTCCATTATTCTTTTTTGAGGGTTTTTTAGAAAAGAACAGAATATGAAGAAAACCCAAACAACATAGTCATATAGGCATACAATACCTTGGAGCAACCGATCCACGCCTCCATTCAGATTCTAAGGAAGAAAGGACAGCTGGCTTCTGGACAGCTGTACGAATAACATTTAGAGCAATTACACAAATTTGTTCCTGCTTTTCCATAAAAGTGAAGGAAACATCCCCAAATGCTATGGTGCTCCTTAGTGCATAGATAGCAGGATCAAGGAAAGGTTCTAACATCTCCAACAGAAAGAGAATTTTGTGCTTCACTTCCTGCAAGGTTCAAAATAAATAAAGGTAAAACAGACATTTAGATATCTGGTTAGCGAGTATAACAGTAAACCAGGTAGTTATAATCCACACCACATATACTTACAAAAAAATATCAGGAAAAAAGGGATGTGTGACCATAAAAATAAAACAGGAACAGATCCTATAAACAGCAAGGTTCATGCAGAATCTACATGATACAGCATTGAACAAGTTCCTTTCCCGAATATAGAGGCTTTTAAATCCCAAGGTAATATAAACCAAAAAAATGCACCAAAACATAAGATAGTACCTTATACTTTCCTAGTATATCATCCATGTGACCAGACAAAGCCAGCACAATGTATTTTAGTGCAGCTCGCGCTCGAGCTGGGGAATGGCGAGCCCCCTGAAAAGTATACCAGAACAACATTAAGACACAATTGAACACTGTAAATATAGGGCACCGGAAGTGATCAACCAAAAACACGTGCAAGGGTAGCCAACCTCACTTATTTCCTCATCTCAGTTTTCTTTCCTTGTCTCCCAATTTTATATGGATTAATAATACTTTGTCTCGGGATATCAGTTTCTAGAAGAATCTTTATGATATGTGATGGAATTATCTTCCTCTACCCTTATTGGGAGCTGTCCCTATGATAGGTAGGAGAATATGATCCTCAGATCTCAACATAACATTTTCCTGAATCTTCAATTATTATGCTACTTTTCCCTCAATAATTTATCTTTTGCGTGGGAAAAAAAAAAATTGGAGAATTAGAGCGCCTCTACAGGCAGATACTTCTGTTTTGTCTGCACTTCCTCAGAAAAAATGCCAAAGAGAATTTCATGCATCATAAGAACGGTGTGAATCTTAATCTTACTTGTTTTACATTCTGCGGTGGAATAGAAAATTTAGAATCACCCTTTTAGTACTTTTTAAAGAGCAATTAGTATGTCAAAATTTAGGCTTCCCATAAATGATATCTTATCCTCATGTCATAATTTCCTCTCTTTTGTCTCAATTAAAACTCTTTTCTTATTTCAAATAAAAAATAATAATGACTAAAAGAGAAGATTACAGATTGATTTTTTTTTTTTTTGAGAAAACAGATTGACAATATTAAATATACATGCATAAGATGAATTGAGTGGGTTACCAAAATGAATTGTTTTGCATAGAACAGGACTCTTAAAACTCCACATTCCAATTTGCTAGTTCTGTGGTCAGTTTCATTATACTTGATCAAAAGACTATACGAAACACATATTCTCAAATCCGAAATGCATCATATTTCTCCTCAATCAATTGCACTCAGACAAAATCATAAAAGTATAATAGTCAATTTTCTTACTTTTGGGCATTTTGAAGAAAATTTGGAGATGTTTTTCTTAATGTAGAGGAAATGGAGATAGAGAAGAAACTGAAGTTCATTGCACCATCTGGTACAACATAGAGATGTTTTAAGAGCATTGTTATTTGTTGAATTTCAAGATATACAAAAACATTTCAAATCTAAGATGCATCATATTTATCCTTGATCAGATGATGTACTCCAGCAAAATCAAAAAAGTATAGTAGTCAAAGTTCAATCACACAACTATCTCTCCCCTTCAACTATAGCCTGAATGTAATCGCTATATAGAAAGAGCATACACAAACCTGAATTGTGCCCAGAAGGTCCTCTAGAAGCTCTACAGTTAGGTCAACCTGCATTAGCATCAACTCAAAATATAGAAGTTAATAGATATAGCATGCAGTGCCTGTGGAATACAAATTGACTGTCAAATAAAAGTAGCGGAACACTACTGCCCAACAAACCTTTGCAATGACCTGAGCCATCCAAGGTGCTAGCACACTTGAACATAGATCAATCAGAATACATGCAGCTTTGGCCTGTAATAGAGGGTTATAGCAGTGTGTTACAATATGAGGAATCAGATTGCACAGAAAGACAACATCAGAATAATTAATATAGGGGCTTTTGCAATTGATATTATAACCCCAAAAGTGATTATTTATCATATTTTGTGCCATTCTAATTAATGTTCCAAACTGATACATTTATTTTCCACCTTTTAAAAAATAAAAAACAATATTACAACTTGTTCCCCTTTTCAACAGTAAAAATGTTAGGCATCATAGAGGAAAAAGATAAGTATGCAAGGCTAGGTCAGCAAAAGAAGACTGCAAGAAACGAACATGTGATGATGAATAGGATGATAAATAGCCAGCGCAGGCATGAAGAAGAGGACGGTACATTGTGGAACAAGATGTAGAAACAATCTGCAATTATAACAATCATGGTTAGCAAATATAGTCTTAGAATGAATCAGTTTTCAACAAGCTATAACATGAAGACAGGAAAGGGAAATTTAAGGGGACAAAACAAATGTAACCTGAGATAGGGCCTGTTGAACAAAAGGTTGTTTCCATTGAGCAAAGGTATCATCAACATGTTCACCTAAGTTGCCAACAGAGGGACAAAGTGCTACAAAAAGAACGAAAAAATTATACCACAAATATGTTATAAGCTTTCCAAAGAATTTGGAGTGCAATTGTTTTCATGTTTTTTAAAATGCCTAATGTGCTTCTCCTTAAGGAACATTTTGGTTAAACAAACCTCTCACAGATGCAACAGTAGTTGGTCTATGTCCTTGGATACCAATACACATATGGAAATTGGATGTGAGTTGGTAAACAAGAGGTATATTCAAATTACATCGCTTGTAAAACCTGATTTTATGAGTCGGATGACAATGCCATTTTAGGAGCAACAAAGTTCACCAAAAAATGGATCCAAGGACTATAAACAATTCAAAAATGCGAAGTTGGATTACTCATTTGCATACAACCAACAACAATTATCAATAAAAAACATGAGTTGAAAATTTAAATTGAATCTCAAAGGGAGAAATTTGATATAAGGCATCAAATTTATATCATATATGGAAATGACATATTGAACTGAGAACAAAAAGTTAAGACATCTCATATTAATACTTCACCAGGCAGCAATGCTTGCAAAAGTGGTAAAGCAGACCAAAATTCAGAGGCACTCTCTGCCAATTTGCGACAAAGCAAAGGCTGCAAAATATAAAAAGTTGAAGGTAAATTAATGGATAAAGATGGCATCAATAAAAATGGACATCGGAGAACAGGTGCTTAAGGAGTGTAATATCCCTAATACTGTAATCAACCTGAGACGCACAAGCATAAAGAACATGTAAAATGCCTTCTTCCACAGCCCCTATATCCAAGACATTTAAAATGCTAGTGTCCCAATGATCATCAGGTATTTGAAATTCTTCTCCAAGAAAACTTGAGTAATCAACTAGAGGGACAGGATTTGATAATTCAGATTTTGATGTCTCATCTAAAGCAGATGTAAATTCATTGGTCGTTGATGGTTCTTGCACTGCAACGGGCTCTACCAGCTTGTACAGGATTCTAGAAGCCTGGAATACATGATCACTCAGCAACATATAATACATGAATAAGAATTAGTCACTAAAGTAAAAGTAGGGTGAGATTAATCCATTACCATTCTGCAGACAGCTCCCAGATCAGATTCTTTAAATGCCTTCCTCAATAAGATAAAAATTGCATCTGGGCGAAATGCCATGGAACTGGAAGTTGACGAGATAAATGGCAATGTGCTTCTTGATCTTCTTGGCTGCACATAGGAAAAATAAGTTTAATTGCACGATTTTCCATTTAAAAATTAGAACAAATTGCATAAAAAAAAAAAAAAAAAGCTTCCGAAGTGTTACTTAAGAGAATAGTGCCAAAAGAAGAAGTACCAGATTAACCAAAAAAGAAAAAGCTAATACTAACGAAACATATCTAACAGTGAAATTTGATAAACAAAATCAATCAAAAAACAGAACATATGAGGCACAGTGAAGCAAGAACATCAAAATAACTGAAATGTACCTCAAAGTTAGAAGAAACAATTAAGGAAGACAAAGGCTGATTGTTTTTAGGAACTTCAGAGTCAGGAATACTGCTTGAAGATCTTCCAGATTCTCTGTAACAACAGATCATTAGCTATCTAATTAAAGATAAAATAATATGGGTTGCATAAAACGCGTGAAAAAGGAAAATTAAACAAATAATATGGATCCTATTGGAGTTTAAAAATCAGCTGCTAGAAACAGACAATATACAAACAAAAATGAGAGTTTATGGTTACATTACTAATGAGTACTTAAAAAGGTACTAAAGCACCTCCACTTGGAGATAAGACAAAGAACTGGATCCCAATTTTTTAGAGAGCAAATTATGAATGCAGGAAGCCAGGAACCAAGAAAGAGTGAGGAATAAACAAAAACGACACCAAATACTCTGGAATTGGCTTATCTACACCAATAATATTACAAGAAGAATGCAGAATATTTCAAGTCTATCACGAATAGCAATAAAGCAAAATGTATCAAGTATCCTGGAATTTGCATATCTACAGCATAAATAATACTAGAAGAATGCAGAAGGGTTTTTAACTCTATCACCAAAAAATAGTCAAGGTCATTCCTCTCCTGATGCCAGAATTTTCTAGCCAATCAGCATGGATAAATCACAACACAGACATTTCAGCAGCAAATTCTACCACCTAAAATGGAGAAGATAGAAGAAGAAAGCCCAAAGAAGCATCAATCCTCTAATTAGGATCAACTTAAAGATATTCACTTGAGAAAGAGAAGGAAGATGCTAAACTAATGTGAATCCATATGCTATAAGCAGTAATACTATAAGAAAACATAAGCCAACTCCTTCAAACTAATAATGTCAAAATAAAAAAGGATAGGGATTCTAGAGAGACAAGTGAAAGGCAGGCAAAAGAGGATCCTGTAAGTACTCATATTAGCTACGCAATAGCAAAGCTTAGAAATCAGAATCACGTGTCAAAGTTGTGAAGCTCTGGTGCAAAGATCAGATATAAAGATATCAACACTTTAACCAACCTTTCATTCACAAGGTTAAGTATTGGGTAAAAAGGACCCACAAGCATAGCAAGAAAACGGAAGTTCTGCTCAGCACCATCCGAAAAGCTGTTTAGATCTGCCTGCACAGTTAAATGCATGAAAATGAGATATACCTTAAACTAAAATCAAAGAAAAAGAGGGAGAAGAAGAATTAAAAAATAGAGAACCTTAGCTGACATGAGATAACCATATCATATACCTCAAGTTGAGGAAGGAAGCCTAGCAGTCGATGCGTCATGTCTTGAAGTAACTGCAACAATGGGCATCAGAAGACAAAGAAAAATGATAACAAGAGGGAAAAAAATTAAATAAATAAACATTAGAGATGGCAAAAATAATGAGAGGACATGGTCCACCTGAAGATGCATATCATGAGCATCTTGCTTGTGTGATATGATGTGTGGCAACAAGTGATTCACTACTGGTTGAAACTCTGGTTCAAGACCAGTCACAGAAACTCCAATCAGCTGCAACACAAGAACAATGTAAACAACTTCAGCCCTATTAAAGCAGACTCACAATATTGTGTTTCATGGAAAGGACAGGAAAGTCAGCAAAAACTTCACATACCTGAATGAAAAAAATGGCTATAGGATTTCCACGTAAACATGATATTCGCACATAGCGGCATGGGGTGTAGTTCATAGGATACGTCATATCCCGACGAGGTGCTTCACAGCGTGGACGAACTTTCACAAATGTCTCTGGCTGATCATATAGGAATAGGAAAAAATCCAATGAAGCGTAAACAGCCATCAAGTGGTATTTACATAAAAGTATATCAAATGATGTGCAAACTGCTACCGAATGGGCATCCATAACTTAATAAACCCATCATTACCAGTGGTAAAACATCAATTGTAATATCTTGTTTACTAGCAAGTTGCAAATTTCTTTAATGAAGATTCTTGAACGGGCTTTGTGAATTTTAGATTTGTGATCCACACTGAGTAAAGAATAAAATAGCTTACCAATTTTTATTTGCACAATCATATATAGGCAAATGCATTCATTACATTGACCATTTTTGCAATTTTTTTCATGAAGAAGCAAAGAACAAGCTTTGAGGAATTAAATTCTGCATGAACGCGATGCGCCAAAAAATCTGTGATTGCTAAGGAACAGTAACATTTCCATTCTTTCTTTCCATCATATATTGCATGTCACCAAAGAAAAAATGAACAATTAAATGAAGGATTTCATCATCAATTCTTGTAATTTTAACATAATTACTAGAACTGCTACTGATAGTATTACCTAATATAAAATTTAAGTTCCAATAATCATGGTACATCGCCCTTCCTTGATAAGTGAACATTTTCTGAAGAAATAATGCAATTAGAATTCAAAGACAAGCTTTGCTTTCAATTTAACTGATTATTATTGAAATTGTTTCTATTTCACTAAGATAGTGCGTCTTTAACATTTGACTATTACTAGGTGATATATAATTACTTAATAGTAAAGGACATAAAAGAAAAAATTATTCTGCAACACAACATAAGAAAAACGTTCATCTAGTGTCATTCCTTCCTCTCTTTTTTTTGTTCTGAATTCTAAGGTCTCAAATTGTACTCTGAGCCATCACAGAAACTAAAATACTTATTCCAACCATAAGAGTTTTCATAACCTTATTTTACATGCCGTTTGTTTCCCTTTTTTTTCAATTCTGGTTACATGCTCACTCATTTGGGAGTGAATTTCAAAATGTAACAGACAAACACTTTCACTACTATTCACAATGCAATTCATCACAATACAGAATGAAAAGGTAAGAAAAATTGGAATTTAAACAAGATAGACTAATAACTAACCTTATAACGCAAACCAACTGATATCTCCCACTCCAGTACTGACTTGTTATATATCCGTATATGAGACAACAAGCAAGGTTCCTGCAATAAACGGAACTTTATTTCACACTTAATGACTTGAAATTGTACATAACAATTTCTCTTTTCTTTTGACAAATTATGAACACTTCCATATAAGGCTTCATCTCCAGCAAATTAATTCAAAGCATATAAGCATACGAAATTCGTACGTTGAGTTCAAGGAGGATCCACTCCTTGGTGTTGGTGGCAGTGGACCAGTGAGAGCGGAGGTCGTTTTCGAGGACATGAGAAGCTTTTTGAGATGGAGATTCTCTTGATATTCCCTTCACTTTGTAGCTTAGTGGTTTCACTCTTGGCTCCAACTCTATCTCCATCTTCCTACGCACTGTTAGGGCTCAAATTGCAGACAAATCTTTCTCTATCAATGTGGAACTAAATTTACAGGACACAAAGAAGAAGAAGAAGAAGGAGAAGAAGAAAAAAAGAAGAGATTCAAGAATCCAGCTCTGGTTTCTGATCATTTGCTGGAACTCGCTATTTTGTTGTCGGGCTAAATAACGCTGACATTTTTAGTGGGCTGGGTCAGGCCCAGTCCATTAACCTCACGTGCTGCACGTGACATACACGATGTGATACCTTTCCTCTTCCTCTGTTGTCAGCTCTGTTCAAGCTATCAGTCTCTCCCTCTCCCTCTCCCTCTCCCTCTCAAGCAAAATAAGGTACTTCTCAATTTTTATTCATTATTTGAATGATCAGAAAGCTTCATTTGATCTCGAATTGTATATTTTTAAAATGCAGGATCTTTGCTATTTTGTGTTTCTTTAATTACTCAGATTCAAAAACCTAATGCCTTTTTGCTTAGGGCAAGAAAAGCGAAATGATTTCTTTTTTTTTTGGTTATTGACGCCTTTGAATTTGTGTTTTAGGAAAATGGCAACCATTAGAAATCTGAAAATCAAGACAAGTACTTGCAAACGCATTGTGAAGGAGTTACATTCTTATGAGAAAGAAGTTGAGAGAGAAGCTGCTAAAACAGCTGACATGAAGGAGAAAGGAGCTGACCCTTATGACCTTAAGCAACAGGTATATGCCTAATTCTGAAGCCCTTTTGACTTAGGCATCGAAATGATCTTCGAAGTTTTATTTTAGGAGTTCTTCCTGCTGTTCTTTTGTATCTTGAGTCCTGTCTCTTTCCTATTCATATTTTTGGTATTGTCGAAAATGTTAGGGGAGGACTTTGAACATATACAAGAAACGGAAAATAAAAAAAAGGATGGAAAGAAGAAAATGACTCAGATTAAGAACAGAAATGAGTTATTGGGAAAATTTGGTTCTTTAAACATATTGATTTTTTTACTTTTGTCTATCCAAGTATCCATAGAACTTGAGCCGAAGTGACGCTGTAGTGACAATGTGAAATGGAAAATGATTATGCATAGAGTTGCTTCTCTGAATGTAAGTTCTAAATTTGGGTTCTCCCAAGGAACTTCTGTCCTGAACGTTGTTTTCAATTGACTTTTGCCATCTCAAAGTGCAATTCATTAATTTCAGCAGCTTGACCAATTAGTCATTTGCTCTTCTTTTATATATAAATTACAAATGGTGCAACAGGCTTGTGTTAGGATATTAGAATCTCAAGTTCAAATGTGAAATTCGCTTGGTTGATACAGGAAAATGTGCTGGCTGAGTCAAGGATGATGGTTCCTGATTGTCACAAACGCCTTGAAGCAGCTTTAGCTGAACTGAAGGGAACTTTGGTATGACATGATATGTGAACTCTATTGATTTCAACCATAAATGAGTGTTATGTGAGAATATTCTGAAATTTTAATTTTTTGCTATTTTGAACTTGCATATGATTTTGTGAGATTTAATAACCACAAACAATGAATTTTATGCATGGGTTTATTTGATTATTGATTTATGGAAAGGTAAAATTTATAATTTATTTTTTGTTAAATAGTTTTTATTTATTTGAATTAGATATTGCATCAAACTTGATGAAGTGGTGCGACTTGGGTTGTAAATGAGCCAAATTGACTTTTCAGCGTATCGGGCTTGGCTCAATAAGTCTGAACATGGTGAGCTTGAGATCAAACAAAGGATTTTTATGCGAAACATTGTCATTTGTTAACTTCTCATCAATATTTAATGTTAAATGGACCCAATAAGCCAAACTTGCAGGCAAAGCTTGTAAGCAAGCTTGGTTAAATTAATCTCAAGCTCAGCTCATGTATTTTCTGAGCCAAGTTTGATCGTCTTTTTATTGATCCAGGTCTCGAGCAGTATGTGAATAACTTAGCTCATATACAGCCCTAGTTGCACACCATTTGTAGATGGGAACCAGGAGGGTGATGGTTTGTTACACATGTCACTGGTTCAACTCGTTGGTTTACTAACACCTGGCCAGCCAGCTAAGTCACTGTAGTTCTAAGAGCTCTCTTCCATAACATTCATTTCATGATTGAGGGTAGCAAGTCTTGGCAATTGCGGAGTAAGAGATGATTGTTATAGGAATTAGATCAGTTTAGAACTGTGGATTATTTGGCTGCAACTTGAGTTGCATTATGAACGAGATACAACCTTTGATGATTTAAGTAGGATCAACTGTTCTTTTCCAAGACAGACCATTTTGATTTCTT
The DNA here is from genome assembly GCA_948099555.1 of Croton setiger. Taxonomy (NCBI): domain Eukaryota; kingdom Viridiplantae; phylum Streptophyta; class Magnoliopsida; order Malpighiales; family Euphorbiaceae; genus Croton; species Croton setiger. The sequence continues at coordinate 153,279 of CANUEY010242231.1, forward strand.
TTTGTTGTCCTTTGAATGGTTGGTTGGCATTCAGTAGCAGAAGAGACTGGCATTGTGGCATTTTAATTCTTGCCGACTGGTCTGGCATTTATGGTTGCAGAAATTTAGTAAAAAAAAAACAACTCAATCTTGTTTTCTGTGTTACTCTATGTTTGTGCTGCATGTATCCTTTTTATTTATGCAATTTTGCATGCTCCTAATATATCTCCATAATTTTCAGGCCGAGTTGGAATGCGAGGATGGACCAGAAATCGAGAATGCTCGTAACACTATAACAGAACTTGAACAATTGTTTCAAGCAACAGACTCTTAGAGGCAAAAATCTCATTGTAAAGACTAAAGAGTTTGATAAAGTTACGTGTTTGTATAATTTACTTTGGCGCTTGCGGTGCGCCTGTGATGGGTTCTGGTGATTTGCTGTATGTGCAAACGCTTAAGTCGGGCTAAATATTACATTTGTTTTTCTTTGGAGACTTCATCTATTTTGGAAAATGGCAAGTCTTGTTGAAAACGACACCCATCTTTTAACGGTCACAGCAAATCTCCGCCAAACAAAAGCTTTTATTCTAGTGTCTAAATGCTTTTGAAGTACGATTTGAAGTCTTGCATCTTTCAATGGCCTTGCTGTCAAAATCAACCATTGCAAGGTTAAGGTTAAACCTTATTATACAGGACAAATCTCCAATTTTATCAACTCCTTTCATTCCGAAGGCAAACATTGAGAGCAGTATGAAGCAACCTCATCACCCATCCTTTTACTAAAGAATAATCTAAGCCCAAAATAATTTCAGGTCATACCCAAAAAAAGCTTTTTGCAGATGAAGCCTGCATAAATATGAAGCTCCATAGAGAAAACTAGTATAATCAGAAATATGGAGTATAGTGAAGTCTGGGTAGATAGGTCTCACTTAAGCTTGCAGAGCTAACACCTTGTCTTACCCACTTAACAATTTCTGAACAAAGAAAAAGGTGATAGAGAGAATTCTGTACACAATGCTAATGTTACAGTAATTGAAAAGGCAAGCCTAGCCAATTTTTCAATTCATAAAATTAATCACTCCAGTTTTCTTTTTTTATTTCATAGAGAATGTCGAGACCCTCTTCTAAGCCTTCTCCGGAAAGGTCTGCATGCCACAATACTAAGATCAACTGATGCTGCTAGTGCCATAAATATGGCTGCGTCCTCCACGCACGTTACGTGTCGCATTGCTAATTGAACCAGTGGCTTGCTGTGCTTCGCTTCCCCTTGTACTCTACAGCTCATCACAAAACCACCAGCTGGACCCAACCCTGAAAAGTCTCCGCTGCTTTGTGGGCTTGGTATTGGTGTTGCTGCAGTTCGCATTTGTCTGTCGGTGTCAATGAAAAACTCCCCGCCCTTTTCAGCACTCAGGAATATCTCTGACATGAGAACCTCACCCCCCTCTTGGCTTTCAGACAGAAGGTGAAATCTGCAGCAAATGAAATCTCTGATGCCACGCTCACGCCATGCCTCAAGCTTTCCCCAGGGCTGCCAACTTTCAGGCCTGCAAACATCAGGGCGAACAATCAACCAAGCTCCCGGGTTGGACTTGGCAACCCAATCACAACCTGTTGACGGTACAAAGGGAGTTGTTATGAAGGCTGCTGCAACAGCCGAGCCAGAGAGATCATGTATCTTCACCTTCCATCCCTTTCGTTCTCTTCGTTCTGTTTCCAGGTCCATACCCTCAACTGTGGTTGACCAATAAGAGCTCAATGGATCCACCTGCGACACCCTGTCAGTTCATAACCGTAATCTATTTATTAACAATGATCAAACAACTCAAAGATGGCAGATGAATAAGAAACCCATTAAAGTGTAGAACCAACAAAGAAGCATAACAGATGAAAGCTTTTTTTTTTTTTTCTATGAATACCCTGTTTTATTTCCTGCTATCCTACCTTTTTTCCAGTGTGCACAAAGAAAAAGTGTTAATCAAAGATTCTCCATTGGAGATTCAACTCCTTGATATCACCAGTTGAAACTGTAGAAATCTAATAAAATCTGAAGCATATTGGATAAATAGCTCATAAAATTATAAATGGCCACCTAAATTGTATCACCTGTCTCGATTAAACTTGCAACTGAAGATGGGCTGCTTGATGGAGCCTTGAAGCTGAACTATCTGAGGACTGGATGGGGTAACATCTTCAAACTGGAAAACATATCTTGGGTCAGGATCCAGTTTTACTCTCAAATGTAGCTCAGCTCCTGGTTTTCTGCTCTCTTGCTTGTGTTTTCCAATACCTATCCACCCATTAAAAAGAATTGCTGGCTTACCTTCACCCCATTCAGGACCTACCTCCAGCTTAAATGTTCCTATCTGCTGTCTTTTGGTCCCAACACCACAATGGGAACCCTTCCTCCCTGTGAAAACAACGATCTCAAGACAAGCATGATGAGTATAGAAACAGCCAGGCTCCAATAATGCCTTCAGATCTGATTCTTCAAGATAAAAGCTAGAGGCGATGCTGTGAATATCAGGTGTAAGTTCAGGTGAGGATACTAAAGGTACTGAGGTTGTTTGCACAGGGAAGCCTCGAAGCCGTATCTCACATAAGCATGGAGAAGGGTATGTGTGTATTCCTGATTTTCCAGAATTTAGAGTTGTTCTGGGAATCCTTAGCCCAAGGGAACCTATTGACAACCTGATAAAAGCCTGAGGATCCATTACTGTCACAAATTACTCCCCATTAGAACAGAAGCTCTTTGCTTAGACATTTTAAGAACCCTGTCAACAGTAAGCAATGATTAGATTTTTGTAGAGAAAACAAAAGGCTAGAATCTCCTTAATAACCTAGCTGGCTATCATCATTCATTAATGATATTTCAACAAAGCAGTATGCTATTTTTGCTTCGTTACTCTATTAGATGTTCACGGAAACATAATTCATGTTGACAAACTTTTCAAGCCTGCTCATAAGAATCTTTTTTCAATACTATTAACTTTCTTAATTGCCAGTTCCCAAGGAGCAAGCTGTTCATCCAACTCATACACTTAGAATCCAGTTCTATAGCATGAAGGAAATATAGATTCTTTATAAGAAATTACTTAACATAAGCTAATTATAATCATATATATGCTTCAAGAATTTACTCACTTCCTAGAATACACCAGTTATACGCAGACATCAAGTAATTTTCACCTTTGCTATGCTCTACAACCTTATATTCCACAATGATATATAATGAAAGCAGAAACCATCTTTCTCAGTTTTACCTATGTAAGATCCAACCAGTGGTCCACCATACCAAAGCCATTCAACAGTTACATCTTAAAAATAAACACAAGATAACATCTCTCTCTCTCTCTCTCTCTCTCTCTCTCTCTCTCTCTCTCTCTCTCAGACACACACAAAGTCGACATAAGCTGCAATTTCAACGAAATGAAAGGATAATTGAACAGCTTAAGTGGCTATCCTCAAGTCCTCTCAACTTTCAGACAATTCTTGCCAACTGTACTATTTCCTGGATACATGCGAGAACAATCTCACCTTGTGGCATTGTGTCTTGAAATTGAATAAATTTTTCTCCAAAGAGAATCCAGAACAAAGGCTGCAGATCATTGCTTCCCATAAGACAAAAGAAATGCAAAAGGAAACTGTATCCAATTCTGAGGATATTGCCTCCATTTTCTTTGATGATTTTTTTTCTTCAAAAACTGGTTTTTCTTGATGACCTCTTTCTTCAATAACATGTTTTCCTTTTTCTCTTTCTTATTATTTATGCAAAGAAAACGATTCCTGACTAGGATCAGCCACATATTGATTAAAAGACAAGTTTTCTGACGTCACTAAAGAAAAGATACTCAGCTAATCCATATATTTTTCTCACATATTCCAGAGTAAGTTGTGACAACAGAAAACTGATCCTATTCTGGATTCAAGATCTTTAAGAAGTGGATTATATGTGCCAATTAGCAATCTCAGCAAAAAAATTGTGCTGCAGGAAATGTGGTTGCATGAAATCCTAAACTGTGTACCTGCCATTCCTAAGGGAATATTCATCAACCCTGTAACTAAAGTAGTTCTAAAGCAGGTGCTCCTCCAACTGATAACCCAAATTTAAAATCTCATACGATTGGTTGGCCTAGCAGTTTGAACCCTTACAACTAGGAGAGAAAAGCAATCAAAACTGTAAACTAAGACAAAGTTTCGTAAATAATTCTATACATATTCAATTAGTGCAGATAGAGGTAGTTCACAGTTCCCTTTGAACCACCAACCAAAAAGAAAGAAACTTAACTTCAACTTATTAAAATTAGGAAACAACCCTACAAGTACTTGAAAACTAATCAGGGTAAAAAGTTGATAAACTCGCAAACATAAACCCAACTAAGACTCGACTACTTTTGCACCAACACACAGAAATAAAAGCCTCATGAAACCCTCAAACATTTCAAACAATCAGTCAAAGTCAAACAAACACAAAATCATAAAATTAAAAACTGCAGAATCAAGTAAAAACAAAGAAACCACAAGATACAAATAGAAATATATACATGCACTATCCGTTATATATATACCATGTTTGTTATAATTGTATATGCAAAAAACAAAGAAATAAGCCGATACCCACCTGAACATCTTGCTTGAAATAGAAATAATTAAGCCAAGAATCTGCAGAAGGAGACAGAATTAGCAGGAAAACAAACACATCATTTCAGGATAACAATCCAAGAAAGCGCCTCCGCATTCAAAATTAATCAAGAGAAGAGAAGTCTCTTAAAACCCCTTCGGTGTTTCTTCCTTCCTCTCTCTAAAAAACCCAAAAAGAATGTGACTTGTTCTTGCTACTACAACAACAACTAAGTGGGAATAAATACAAAAAAACAACAAGGCAATCTGGGATTTCACGGAGAATATGCACAGATCACGAGGAAACATACCGCATAGACTCCCATTCTACAATATTTCTCTCTCTAGAAAGAAACCGATATAATATATAGATATATGCAATTCACTGGTATATATCTATATATTAATCCAATCCAAAGAGAAAAGGCTAAGCAACAGTGGAAAAAAAAAAAAAGAAAAGAATGGGGGGGGAATGTTAACTTTGTGAACCCTTTTGTACTGTAATTGTTTGCAGAGCATTAGTTGTCGCGAAATAGACGGAGAAAGAAAAGGGGATGAGAATATGTTACAATTTGATTCATTAAATATAGTAAACAAAAAAAAGCTTGGATTTTTAAGGTGTGATGAAGAGAAAGTGTATATATTTTTTATTTAAATTTATTTTAGCAAGAAAGAAAGAAAAAAAAGGGAGGAGGAGAGAGAAAGTAGTGAAGACAGCTGGAGGCAACGGTGGTTGGTTTATAGAAATAGATTGAATCGCTTTCAGACACCCATATGCCTCAGCCTCACTTCACCCCCTCTGTAACTGTCTTCCTATTCCTCTTTCTCCAAAATTCATTTGCAGAATTTTTATTTTTTTATTTTTAAATTTGATAGCAAAAATAATTTTCTCGATTTACCCAAAAAAAAAATAACATAATTTTCTGAAGGAGGATGAAGAAGGTTAAATTGGGTGCATAGTTCCGATTAGAAACAAAAATTAGATTAGACGGAACGGAACTGAACTGAAAATAATAAATAACTATTCTAAAAAACCTAAACTGAAAATGAAATTTTAAATGCAAGTCTAGTTACTTTTGGAACTGGAACTGAAATCAAAAACTAAAAAATTTTTTAAATAAAATTGTATATTGTTTCATTTGTAATTAGACTCGAAAAATTGAAATAAAATCAGAACTGAAAATTTGAATCTAATTGTGATTTTAATTCTACTTAAAAAAAAGGTGCATCTCTTTTGAGTTCTGATAGAAACTGACTAATAATAGTAACCGCTAACCCATAGTTGGAATATTGGACAATTATTAATCTCACCGGGCAAAGGAAGACAACTCCACACCATCATTAGTATTTGCCAAGTTTTCTTTCCTCCACATAAGGATTTTCAGAAAGTCACATTAAAAAAAAAAAAGAAATTGTCAAATTCTATAAAATTCATATATTAAATTTATTATGATCCATTATATTTACATATAGATACGGAAAAATTAATATATGGTAATGGTTAGTTGTAATTCGTAATGGAAAATAAAATCAGCCAATATATTTTTTATGAAATAGAAAATCAACCATTACGGTATTTAATTGAATTTAATATAAACAAATTAGATTCTAAAGCATAATTAACCGTAAAAAAAAAAAAGATTAATTAAGCATTTTAAATGATGAGGTGAGTAAGTGGGGGGAAATGTTAAACCTAAAGCAAAACATTTAATTATTGATTTAAGCTAATCAACAAGACACGAATGTAAAAAGTTGTAATTATAGAATAAATGATTAATAATATTTCTCAAAAATAGAGTTAAATAATGGTAAAAGGTCGTACAACAGCCTGTTCTCTGATTTTTATACTAAGAACACGTTAATGACACCAAAAGCATTATTTTTTAATTCTTTTATGAAAAAGACTTTCTAGTACAACTTTAAATTAAATTAAATTATCCTAAATGATTGAGTTAAAAATTCGAGATTCTCCGATCTATATTAAAATTACATAGTGATGATAAAAAATAATTTGTATTGATGATATGTGATCGTATATAAGTAGGTCAAACTACCTTATATACATTTTTTAACTTTAAGTTAAAGTTGGAAGTTCGCTTGGTAAACTTTTTTTAGCTAAAATAAAGAGTTTATTCAAAGTTTTAAATAAGCTATAAAAATTAGCTTATAAATATTAAAGTTTTTCTACTTAAAATAAATTGTTTGGATTGACAAAAAATAATCTAACACTCAAAACATTTATTAATTCCAACTATATCATTACTCTTTCATCTATCATTATTTTATTTTTTTTTATATCATTTGCTCCAATCACATAAGTGGAAAATGAGTTTTGTTTTGGAAAATTATGAGACAAGTGGTTGGTTTAATAAGTGAGAAGGTGATATTCCATATTATTTCCTGCAAATTTTATTTTGATATCTGATTAAAACCATGCCGTTTTAATTAAAGGATTAAATGGAAATAAACCGCTTATTAGATAAAAATGAATAAGCAAGCACGTGCTATCACAAAAGCTATGATGAGAATAATTTTTAGATTTAAACAAGGACAAAAGAATGTTGTCTTTATTGGGCACAAAATAAGCTTACTTTGCATATTCTTCGTTCCATGGAAAATAAAATTATTCACAAAAAAAAAATGACCCACATAAAAAAAAGAACATAATTCATTAATCTAAATTACAATAGATTAAATTAATAAACAATGTTTCAATTATTTGAAAAATAAAATTAAAAATAAATAAATTGAGTTAAGGTCTTGACCCAAAGTTGAGTTTTTGAGTTAGATTATTGACAAATAATATGAATCACTTATTCGGCTTGCATTGCAATTGCCATATGATTCCCTGAGCCTGAAACAAAAGTAAACCCAAATATAAAGTGACCCCACACCACATGGGTATGCCATCTTATTGGGAGTTGAGATTTGCATTTGTTTGCTTACCTACTCTACTCTTCTTTTTTAATTTCTATTTCTAAACAAATAAGAGGCAGTAGTGGTTGGTTAGCCCTACACTATTCAAACTTAATCCTAAAATACCCATGTGATATTTGGGCCCATCAATATTATTCAAATCTAGTATATATATTATATATCTAAGCAATAAAATGACCCACATCCATAAGTTAAGAACCATATTTTTTTGTTCCCACTTGATTTTTGGATAAATCCTAAGACAGCATGAAAATTTCCTAATTAATGCAACTGAAAGAAAATTTCAAAATGGAATTTCACAACTATAACATTATAAATAAATTAATTTTCTAAAAAACATGATAAATAATTACATAGTATTATTGTAGACCCAATACATAGCTTTCCCCCCTTTAGTAGTAGTTAGATATGCACCCCCTAATTAACAATAACTTGTCTTTTTCTTTCTTTTGTTTACTTAAAAAAAAAACACTTAATCAAGCTTGAACCATTTTAAATCGAAACGATCCTTTCAAATAATTGAACTGCACTATATAACTGAACTATACACCCTAAAGATTAGTTTGAGATTTTATATTTTCTTGAATCATGAATCGTCTCAAACTGTATGCTTGCACCATCAACTGTAACCATCTCAAAATTGCTTAACCGAGCCGATCATCGACCAAATCGTGACCGAACAGTGAAAACTATTCATGAACCAAATTATAATTCAAACTGTAAACTGGCTCAAATTATCAACTCATGAACCGTGATTAAACTGTGTGGTCACAATTTAGTTCAAAGTTCAACAATTCCTTGCATCAAGAACTCTAAGTTCATGATTCGAAATCAAACAATGGTTATGTCTACCCAATATGCTTGGATCCAGCGATCATGTTCTGTGTATTGTTTTTTTCCTTTTTTTGAGATATTTATTTTAATTATAATTAAAATTTATATGGCCAACAATCCATCAGTTGGTGTTCATTTTTGTTTTCCTCATGCTTCATATAGCAATGGACTCGCATCTAGGGGCAAATCTATGTTTTTTTTTTTTGTCAATGTTTTGATATTTTAGCACATGATGACCAATAATATCCAAAGTTGACAAAACAGATTGAGCTTTGCAAGATAAATAATAATATAGAGACAAAATCATAATATTAAATAAAATCTAAGGACTAAATAATCACAATTTTGGATTCATTTGATAAAAATATGGATGAAAGGATTAAATAATGTAATAGTGACAAAACTAAGCGAGTAAATAATCATATTCTGAAAATAGAGGGACAAAATCACAATATTGAACAAAACCTCTAGACAATTTTTTTTTTTTTTTTCAAAAGTAGTGGCATGGAGGAATTTAAATCCAAAATTGAAACGTTAAGAAGAAAATAATATAAAGCGATTATTACTTCCCTAGAAAAAGAGGTGATTATTTCTACTATCTCCAAGTCCTAGCGGAGTAAATTTACAGGCACACCAAGATGAACAAACTCCATAGCCACACAAAAACCTTCAAATTTTGGTTACTTAAATTTTAAATACAAGCAGCAAATATTATTCACAATCATTGTCTCAACTTTAGCAACTTGACAATGTAAGAGCAGCAAGGAATAACATACATATCAAGAAATCTCAATCGCAGAATATCAATTTCTTGAACAAAGCTCTGGTTGTCAAGAATCACTTCCATCTCTTGAAGAATTTGCCCTTATGCTTTCCAAACATGCCATGCTTACCGAACTTCCCGTGCTTAAATTTTCCATGCTTGAACTTCCCATGACCAAATCCATGTCCATATCCATGTCCATATCCGTGCCCATGTGTAAGGTGGTGAGCTCCATAAGCAGCTGCTGCAGCAGCAGCCCCTCCAGCTAACAGCGCTCCCATATTAGGTCCATGGCCTGCAATTATTTATAGTCAACCCAAAGCAATATGGACGCCTCAATTTCGTGCAAAGTAAATAAAAACCAAATTAGTACTGTCAAAACTTCCCCCTCTCCGCAAGACTACCCAAGTTCTTTTACATAGTAATATTAATGATTTAACTTTCCCTTCATGCAATATAACATATATCACTATGGGTCCTCCTTGAAAGAATGACTACTGGCACTAGAAACTATAAACACAACTAAAATATAGAGAACACATTAAAAATACCTGAATGATGATGATGAGCTGATGGGCCAGGATAACTGGCTGGAGGATAACCAGCTGGTGGATAACCTGCTGGAGGATAACCAGCTGAAGGAGGGTAACCAGCAGGCGGGTATGCTCCTGGAGGATAAGCTGCAGGCGGATATCCACCAGGGGGAGGATATCCAGCAGGTGGGTAGCCCTGGTGAGGGTATGCTTGAGGAGGATAACCATGTGATCCCTGATGGGGGTAACCATGTGCTCCATGAGCAGCGAATCCAGCAAGATTCGAAAACAACCCTTTATCATCATGATCATGCTTGTCCTTTCCACCTCCCATCTTTCTTCAACTTGAATTTAAGGCTGCAATAAATAAAACAACAAGGTGAAAGAACTTCAAGGAAAAAACAGCATCATAACATGAATCAAGCAAAACCTCATAGAAGGAATGAAAATTAAAGTGGCTGGAAAATGTAGATTTATCTATGTTACCCTTCTTTTTTCCTTCTCATAAAGATGTCCTTCTCATAAAGATGTGTATTGTAAAGGAAAATGGTAAGCATTACAATTCCTGTCTCTGGGGTTAAGGTTAGGTTGAGGTGAAAGACATAATCCAAATGATGAGTTGATTATTATGGAAGGCATAAAAACTATAGCTACCACTAAAATTAGTACACAATTTTGTAATCAATCGAATAATTCCAGGGTCAAATCTAAAATTGACAGGAAGCAAAATAACAAATTCAGACCTATAAAGCACAATGACATAATAAAGACCCACATTCAAGGCAAACAAAACACAAAGGCTTTAACAACAACCTCAATCCTTGTTGCAGTCGCAAGATTATAAGTACCATACTTCACTACAAAAGACATTACATTATTTGGAGACGTGTGAAAATATCCATCTAAGCTTCTTAGAAATCAATCATGAATGTGAATGACAACAATCCACAAAATGGGATTTGCAGCTTATTGCTCAACTAATTGAAACTAAACCAATTGTTCGTTTAAACCTTAAATTTTCAAGTTAAAACTTGCGACAGATTGATCATAATTAAATTGCAAAGAGAATATCAAACATAGTAAAAGAGAATAATTTAAATTGTGGGTATTATTATATGACATGAATAAAATATAAACGTCAATAAAAGATAAAATCAGACTGAATGATGATATTTGACAAAGAATACAAAAATGAAGAGAGAAATGAAGAGGTAACAGACATAAACAGAGATGAATAAAAAGAAGAAAAAAAAATCATCATCATCAACATGGCTATGACAAAGAAAAGAAATACAATAATCAAGAATTCAATCAATAAGGCACAACACAACAACAACAACAACAACAACTTATCTTGCAACTGGATTTCGAATATCCAGTATCACAACACGTACCCAAAAAACAAAAATTCAGAAAAGAAAATGAGGAAATAAAAAAGGGGTAAGAACATTATTGAAAGAAAGATCACATACCAGATATATGAGATTAACGGAGAATTGTTGTGAGAGGGGAATATAGAGTTTGTGTAGAAATAATAAATGTCTAGGGATTATAATTTGCAGAGAACAGGAGAGTTAATTTCGATACGCGTTGCTTAAACGCGTTTGTTGCAATATCTTACTTAATCTAATATATATCCAATCAAATTCAATGAAAAGTCATATATGCCATGTAAACTTAATGTTTACGTGTTATTATTATTATTATTATTATTTGGTGTGATTTTAAAATCGATTTATATTTATGCTAAATAAATTTATCTGAATTTCTTAATTCAGTTAATTACAGATATTTGTTATTTTTAAATAAAATTACTGTTTCCACTAGATAGAGATTAGTTATTATTTTAAAATTAATTGAAATAAAATATCTTATCCTTTTTTTTAGAAAATATTACTCTTCTAAGGTGTAGAATCTAATTCCTGAAATAAAGTTAATTATACGTGCATAATATGACTAAAATAAGTGTTTTTTTAAGAGAAAGAGTTTTTTTTTTTTTTTTTTTTAAATTGTAGATGAAAGTTCCTTTTCATTTTGTGATAGAGTTGATATAATGTATACACTGTTTTGTTCTGAATTTTTAATTTTCATCTTTTTTTTTTTTTCTGAATTTTTAATTTTCATCTATTTTGTTTATGAGTTTTGTAATATTATACTCTTTAATCTTTTTGTCATAATTTTTTGTAAACATCCGTTTATTATTATACACTTTAGTGAATTATAAAAATATCTCGATAATTTGACATATTATATTGTTTTGTTTTTGAGTTTTCAATATTCATATATTTTGTAATAATAATAAGAATGTGAAAAGTATTGGAGATTTTACATTGTTGAATTTCAACTAAAAAATAATATCTTAATGCATTTAATTTGAGATCAATGTTTAAAATTAACTAATATTTATTTTGTACACTTAATACAAATATAACAATTCTTTAAACAGTGTGAAGCGAAGTCTTTAAACTTGATTCATTTGAATGACATTTTGTTACTAATTTGATGCATGGCGAGTTAGTTTTTCTAACTTGCCTTTGTGCAACTTCTTGAGTTTGATTCATTTGAATAACATTTTGTCACTAGCCTTTGTACGATGAGAAACAAAATTCTTATTTGACACATGTTTTTAAGGGGATGGTCTGCAACTATTGATTGCTTAGTTAATGAGAAGAACCATCCATGCAGTTGTGTAGTCCAAATTATTTATTTTGTTTCGACAATTGGACATTCTAATAAATCAAAAAATGAGTTGAAGTCAAAATTGTTACAGTAGTAAATAATAATTTTTAATATATTATCACAAATTTTTGAAAATTAATTAAATAACACTTTTAATATATATACGATTTTAAATTTATAACGATTTAACTCATCTAAAATGTTATTTTCTCTGTTAGCCCATTTTTATATTAAAGTGATAATTGTAATATATAATGTATAGTATGTTTTTTCGAAGGTATGTAATAGTAAGAGTTGTCCAAATTAGGTTTTAAATCAATAGTGGGTTGTATTTTTGGAAAAAAAAAAGTTTATTATGTGGAAAAATTTACAATTTTATAATGAGAGAATTTAATTCTCTAAATAAGGAAACAGAATTAGATCCTCCACTTAGATTGGTTTCCTTTTGAAATAAAGAAAGAGTACAAACGAAAATTATGCAATTGACACCACTGGCATAAATTACAGCTAAATGGAAAAATTATGATCAACCTCAAAAAGTTGGTATAGATGATTCATCGTATTTGTTCTTTAACTAAAGGTCAAGAATTTGATTTCTGCTCTGAGCATAGAGCAAACTCTGAGATCAGTCCTTTACCGTTCAGTTAGCTAACCTAGACTGAATTTTGGAATAAATGATATAAGATCACTACACATTGACACCATTGGCATTTAACTAATAAGTTATTTAGATAGAATATTCCATGAAATTCCAAAAATTGGCAGAATAGCTTATCAGTTGAATAGTGCCAAAGTGTAATCAAATAATAATTTCCCATGATTAAATTTAATTTTCCGCCTCCACTTTCCAACCATTTTTTTCATACCCTATTTAATAAACATAAAAATGCAAAACAGAGAAATTTCAGCATTAAGAAAGAAGGTTATTTAGTGGATTCTCTTTCAAACATGACCTAAAAATAAGCTCTAGCGATGCAGACATGCAGTTCAATTCGGTTAAAGAAAAATAAAAATATGTTCTTGCTTGGCAGCAAATGCTACAAGAGAGAGAACATGTGAGCCAAAAACCTTTTTCTAATTAATATCTATATTGCACAACATTTCAAGAAAATCTCGTAAGCACAAAGCTTGAGAACAACTTTCAAATAACTAACTTACTTATTGCTGAATCCTCTTTTGATACATTCTTCTATAAATTTTTGCACCTTCCAGTTCTGCATGGATTTCTCTTTCAGTTCTTATTCCCATTGGATTTTTCAATAGCCATCCTTCATTGTCAAGCAACACGCTTATGTCAACTTCATCAATATGCTGAAGCTTACTTGATTCTGCATCAAATTGATTCCTCATGTCGAGAGCGATTTCAAGCACATCAGACTGCACAAATACCTGTTCATGCATTAAACCAATAATCTAACCACAAAGCTGAGCACATTGTAGGAGTCACAAAGCAAGCTTGATTTGTTAGTCAAAGCGAGCGAGTAACGGAAAGGCTAGTCTCACAACCGCCTTTCTAATATTATGAAGATTTGAGCCCATACCTTCCCACTGGGTGCTAAACATTGGATGATAGAATCTACTAATGGCTTTTGCACAACTCTTCGCTTATGATGCCTTTTTTTGAAATGAGGATCTGGGCACTGCACAAAAATTATGATGATTGCATAGTTATTCTAATTTTGAACATTCAACCTACATTCAATCCATCATTTAGAATCTTATTAAATAATGCAAAGCCACAGTAAAACTCACCAAAATTGAAACAAACACCAAGGGTCCAGGGTATTCAACAACCACTTGTCTAAAGGAAACATTTGCATTTGCAAAGAGGAAATGTCTGCAATACCAACAAATCAGATGGCGATCAGCATTTGTTTTCTTTTACTCCATAACTTTTGGCAAGTGAACATTTTGTATAGAGGTCTTACATGTTATCAAGAGCCAGCTCTTTTACCCAGTGTTCAGCCCGGTTGACCAGCTGCATCAGTTGGAAAGCAGGAGAACATAAGAAACATAAAATTCGCACTTTGAATTTGAAGTATAAGAAAATCAAAATGCGTTCACTTGATTTGAACAATTTTGGAGTGAATTAGAAGTCACCCAAGTTCATTCCCATACTTTCCGCCGTATTTCAATTCCCAAATAATTTCTTGTATCTGGATTCCTTTTTGCAAGCCACATGAGAAACCTGCCGCTTCCTGGAATTATACAGATAATAATTAGGTTGAATAATATTCAGATAAATTACAATAAAAAGGTGATAAATCCACATGCTATAGAAAATTCCACCGTCAAGATTAACATCGAGTTATAGTCAACACAAATTTCAGCCATAAAATGTCTCAACAGACATTTTTTATCTTCAAAGCATAATGATGGACCAAATTCCAATGCTGTTAACTATAAATGGCTAAAAGCAATTCCTCAAATCAGTCATTTAACCCAAAACAGTAGAAGACTAACACAAGTTCAATCACCTTTCCTATTAATCTAACCTATTCTATAGCAAATCCCATGCCTAATATCATTTTCTTCTCTTCAACCTTTAGTTCTTATTTTTTCATTTCAACTCCAGAATCACTATATTTCTTCAACTAAAAAAATTCTCATGACTATAAAAATGCCAAGAGGCGCCAACTGAAGAGACAAACCAAGGAGAAAAATTCTTCTTCGGAAGAAAATATCAAACTTCTAACTTATTTTGGCAAAAAGATTTTAAGGTTTTCACCCTACGTCATGGAACAAGCCAACAAAGTATTATAATAACTATTTAATACTGCTATTTTTGCTGATATAGAAAGAATTATTGAATCAACAAACAATTGTCATGTCACATCCCCGAAAGCTACAAAGTATATACAACAATGTTACTAAGGTTTATGACAATAGGAACACACTATTGGATAGATAAGTCATATTAACATGAAGTAGAAGGTAAAGAATTGTTCACAACACAGGCTTAGCAGATTCTAAAAAGGTAGCGACTATAACAAGGCCTATCAAATTCAAAGTGACGCATGTAAAGCGTCATAATTGATGAAAACAAAATGCTTAGTTTCTGTTCAACTCTCTACATTTTAAGTTTCTTCATATGAGCCAGTCATATTGATATTGATTTCCCACAAACGACCTTCAGTTCAATTTTCCTCCCAACAAAAAACAAAAAAAAAAAATCTCATCTCATACAAATATCAAAACTAGTAAAACAAGAATATGGTTAAAAAGAAGCTACCACTTCCAATATCCACCATGAGTGGCAACGTTGGATCCCTGAAAGCTTCCTTCCAATCGGGTACTTGAGCTGGCACCTATCTACCAAAATTTTATTAAGCAAAATCACCTTTTTATACAAAACCCAAGAACAACAAAGCAAAACTAACAAATGAAGTTGCAATTCAACAAATAAATCACCATTGAAGTGAATTATATCATTAAGCACTAAAATTAAACAATCTTGTACTTACAGAAAAAGAGGAACTCAGAGGGTTTACATGTTGCCTGACTCTAACTGGACCTACTTCCTACAATCAAAACCAACCAAGCCATTATTATTTCATTGCTATAAGTAAAACCAACTCAATCTATAAGAACAGAATTACCTCAGAAATTTGATGAGTAAGTCTAAGGTCCGCATATTCCAATGCTATGAGCTCAGTGCTTCTAAGCTCTTTGGTACCGAAAGAGGCATTTGCTCTGCTACAATAAGAGCAACTTCGATGATAGCGCGATGTTGGAGGCTTCGTAAAAGAAGGTGAAAACGGTAATTTAAATAGTAAAGATGAAAGAGCCTGCTTTGCTCCTGCAACAGCCATGCGCAGCGGATTTGCAGCAGCAAAAGAAGTTTCCTGATAAAACTGTAAACTCATTGGAGAAAAAACCATTCGAATTTTCGCAAAGGCCATGTATTTTATATTCTTGGCCTTATTAAATGGGCTAAAGCTTGAAACTTTGGCAATGGTTTGAGGTGAAAGTCTATAAAACAAGGCCCAGACCACAGTCCGATACTGTGTAATATGTCCGAAGCTATGGCTTTTGAATGGGTAGGGAATTACTGGTGGTGAGGGTGTCCACATCATGATGCAACTGCCACTATTATCTCCTCAACTGTCAAAACACAATTGTTAAAGCTTTATGGATATGGCTGTGGCTTTATCCCATTGCCATTTCAAAACCCACTGCTCCTTCTCTGTTTATTCTTCTTCTTCGCCTACTGTCCGTCCAGCTGTCATTCTTCCAGTTACTCAACGATTCTTTACTCGTCCTTTTGTAAATTTTGTTAATGTTTCAATCTACATTGCATATGATAGAGTGGATTAAGGATAACTTTAATTTGATTTGTTTTAGGGGTTGGGGAACAACACAGGAGACTATCAGAAGTTGCAAGTGACATTGAAGGAATATGGAGTGCCTACGGTTGTTGCTAAGGTGTCAAGATTTGATTGGTTTAGGAATGCCGCTGGTTTGCTTGATCCCAATTACTGGGGTGGAACTCTCCATCCTAAGCCTGTTCTTGATTGGTATGTAAATTAACATTCTTCTGTTTAGGTGGGTTGGGATCACTTGCTGCTAAGGAAAAGAGAATTTTGAAAATGTTAATCAAGTTAGATTCTGAATGTTACTCTCTATTTGCATTTGCAGGTATTTGAAGAGAATTCAAGAAGCAGTCCATGAGGCAAAGGAGCTGTCACAAGGTGTGATTTTTTTCTGTTAATTTACAATTAGATGCATATGCTAAAATTCTGTGTTTGTGATCAAATTAACTGGTTTAATATAGCTTATCTATAAACAGTTTGCCTCTAGATTTTTGATTTCTAAAATACATGGAAAAATATGTTATAGGTGGGAGTTTGTCCTTGATTGGTCACTCGGCAGGAGGATGGCTTGCACGCCTCTACATGGAAGAATTTGGGGTATCTGATATCTCCTTGCTATTGACCCTTGGTACCCCTCACTTGTAGGTCATCATTTTCAGTTTCTGTACTATCTTATTTTCATGTTCTTGAAATGGTTTCAGTTCTCTGTCTTTCCAACTATTAACAGTGTTTTTTAAGTTGGTTTCTGATCTCTGAGTTCTACTTATTCTTATATATTTTTTTTTCAGGCCACCTCCGAAAGGGGTGCCAGGTGTTATTGATCAAACAAGGGGTCTCCTTTATTATGTTGAAAAACATTGTGCAAAAGCTGTTTATACTCCCCAATTGAAATATGTATGTATTGCAGGGAGGTAAACGCAATCATCTTCTCAAATTGGTTCCCTTGTAAAATCGTTCATTTTGTTAAAAAATGTGAACGTTACAGTAGGTTAATAATCCCTCTGATAGTAATCATACAATTGCAGGTATATTGAAGGGGCTCCTTTTGTTGGGAACTCAAATGCGGAAGTTAATACAGCAGCTACAGCCTCCGACCAACCAACTGTAGGGGCCATTGTTGTAAAGGACATGACGCCTAGTTTTAGTGCACGCTTTGTTGGGCAAGGCTATAAACAGGTAAACTCCACTGCAGCACCTGTTGTTGCTAATGGGGAAACGATGTTAGTGTTCAGATAATGAAGAAACGTTGCAATGTGCTGTGTAGGTTTGTGGACAGGCAGATGTATGGGGAGATGGAGTGGTGCCAGAGGTATCAGCACATCTTGAAGGTGCCCTAAATATAAGCTTGGACGGAGTTTATCACTCGCCATTTGGTTCCAATAATGAGCAGAGACAATGGTACGGTTCTCCTGCTGTTGTAGAGAAATGGATACACCATCTCCTAAACTAAATATATTTCTAATTTTAAGAAATTACATTCATGAGTGAGTAAGTTGCCACCAGAATCCTTTGATGTTTCTGCGTAAGCAAGTAAATTGCAAGCTGGCTTTGAAATTCAATATCAGTAATATTTGTCATTTGCAAATTGCAATAACGAGTGTAAGCAAAAGGCAGGCTCATTAATTCCACTTTGATACCCGCCCTTTTTTTTTTCAAATCAACTACTTTTTAGTTCAAATAAATGATATATGATTGAGCTAAAAAGCGAGACGTCTAAATAAGACGATGGTAATTAACATTAAAGGAATAATTATTTATGGGTATCTAATGTTTTACATAATATACTCTAGGGTCACTCTATTTGAAAATTGTATCATCAGGTTTTAAAAATTATACTATCAGGTTCTTCCGTCTAGAATGGACGTTAAGTGTAAGTTAAGTTGAGTTAAAATGACAATATTACTCTTTATGTTATATTTTTTTCAAGTCCTTAAATTTTACATTATTATATTATTAGGTCCTTTTTATTTTTTATGTGTATATTTTATTTTAACTTTTAAATTTTTAATTATTATTATTATTATTAAAATTTAAATATTCCTATTCCTCTATTCCTTTCAAATTCCAAATCCAATAAATCCTTATCTTCTTCTTTTTATTTTCTTTTTACCTTCTTCAAAAATTCATCTAAAATTTATTTTTGCCACTATAATCAAATTATAAGAACTCATCTGGAAAATGTCATGGAAGAACAATGACAGGAAAAAAATAATGAAAACAATGCAAATGCCAGGAAAAAAAAAATTTCGGATGAACTATGAAGAACAATGCCAGAAAAAAAAACTACAATTTTTAAACTATCAACCGATTATTATATGATTAGTGAAGTATTTTCGCTATCATTGTCATTCGTCGTTTCTTGCTGGGATTTGGTGCCCTTGTCTGGTCTTCGGTGAATTTGAATTGCTTGATTTATTTTTTGGGTTTTTACTTTTGGATTTCAATTTGACGGCTTTGATGCCTTATTCTCCATTTTTTACTTGGATTAATATGCCAACTTCCTTCATTTGGTATGCTTCTTTATTCTCGTCTTCCAGTTGGGGTTTTAATCTAGAGTATTATTTTTTTTTTATATTTTATAACTGAGTTTGAAATTTGAGATTGATGATGGCAGTTTGGTGTGACGACTTTGACAGTCGTGGATGAATGAAGAAAGGGAGAAGAAGAGAGAAGAGGGAGAGAAAAATGAGATGAAAAAATAGATGAAAGAGAAGAAGAGGAGAATCTCATAAATGGAGAAAGAGAGACGAAGAGAAGAGATGAGAGAGAAGAAGAGAAAAATATCATAAACAAAAAAAGAGAAAAGATGAAAAGTTGACTTTTTCAATTGAGCATAATCCAAATGGTAGTTTTATCATTTTAACTTTTTCAATTGAGCATAACGTTCATTCTAAACGACGAAAGGATCTAATAGTATAATTTTTAAAACTATACAATTTTCAAAATAGAGTTCCAGAATATATTATGCAAAAAATCAGAAACTTATAAATAATTATCACTTATAAAATTGAAATTCCAACCCTTTTCTAAACACTTGTCAACTCAAAATAGAAAACACAGGAGTTTGGATCTAAATTCAAATAACAAGATATTAACATTACATCACATTAGGGTTCAAGATTAGTAGTACAACTTGCTCCAGAGACAATCATATTGGCAACGCATGCTTAACTGGTCTTCACAAAATGGCGGGTTAACAATTTGCCAATCTCAAGAAATCCAACCTTTTCTCTTCCATCAAAGATTGTCTTCAGCTTCTCATCACATAATATTTCCTTCTTATTCTCCGGATTCTGCAGATTGAAGCACACATTTAGTACACTAATTTCACTACTCCAGCATACGAACAAATAGCCAATAGCTATATGCAATTAGCATCTCAAGCAATAATGCAGTTTACAATACAAATGGAGGATACATAACCCATATTGCAACAAGAATATTATACAACATAACATATGCATTTATAATTACAACACCTTATCTCTGCACTATTAAACACAGTGCATCTTAACGGTTTCAACAAAATTGCTTAAAAAATGCATGAACTGCGCAAGTATTGTCTCAACCCAGCAGCTGTTATAAACAATAATACATTAATAACTCAACCACAAACAATTCAATTAAGTTTAGCTCATTGAGTCATAATGCCTGTTAATCGGGAATAGGTTTTTAGGGATTAAACGCCATTTCACAAACCATTGTTTAATAGCATTTGATATCTATAATCTAATATATGCATTGTTGATCACACAAGTAAAACCCCATGTCAGATAAGTGTCAGCAATGTCTGTATAAAAGTAACAAAGGGGCTATGATAATGATCCTACTAACACTCAGACAGAAGAACGGATCTTAAAACTTTGAGTTATCAAAACGCCAATTCCACTAAAACTTAATCAATGGAAGAAATGAGAAGGAAAAAACAATACCTGGGGCAACAAAACAAAGCGAGAAAACAAACTTAACATAGGCCTTCAGAAGGAATTTATAGACATGCAAAAACCCTAATTGGATTTCAGTGGAAAAATCGCAGATATAAATCAGAGAATGAAGGAAGGAAGCACCTGCAAGTTCTTCTGTTTGATGTGAACCCAAATCTGCTTGACAACATATGTGCGAGAAGCTTCTGGAACACCAAGGAAGTCACGGAGAACTGGGGAGAGAGGAGTGACCTTCAATATGCCAGTGGCCTGAGTTGGTTTGTCCGATTTCGGCTTGGGTGTCTTGGGCTTAGCCTTGCTGACGGCGGGTTTCGCAACGGAAGCTTTAGTTGCAACGGCAGCAGACTTCGCTGGGGCTAAAAGAGCCCTACAACCATTGAAAACCCTAGAAGTTGCAAACGACATTGTAGGTTTCTCTCTCTTCTGAGGGTTTGGTTGCTTAAGAGTGTTGAAAGAGACGATCGAAAATGGGAATGACCTAAATTGAAATTTGAAAGGGTTTTCGCCTGGGGTTTTGCGTCTCTCTAGTCACTCTCGCCTCCTTTTGTGGTTGCTCAGAAATACCGCTAACCAAACAACATTTTCACATCATCGCCAAAAGCCCGGGCCCAGTGACTTTAGTTGAAGGCCCAATAAAAACTTTGGGACCTTTGGAAGGTGAACGTTCAAAATTTTATTTTTAAATCAAAATTGACCACCATAAGTTTTCAAAAAGCCAAAAAAGGATTCTTTAAAATTAAAAACAACTTGATCAGTCGAAAAAATAAAAAAACTGAAGTGCCAAAAGAGGACCGGAAAATCAAATGGGAACGACCTCACTGCTGCTGACGAAAATGCAAACAAATGTCGTGATTATAACTAAATTGTAATTAATAAATTTTTATTTTGAAAATTTACGTAGATTTATGAATTTTTATGGATAGAATGATTGTAAAGTTTAATAGTAACAAATAAAGAGAAAAAAAATAATATTAAAAATTAATAAAATGAATTGTCTAAACCAGCAAAATCAGTAACTAAATTGTAATTAATAAATTTTTTTAATATAATGTATAAGTTAGTATGATTTGTTTAGAAAAATAAATATTTAAATTACTTATTTGGGGATTTGATATCATAATGCAATATATATTTTTTTGAAAGGAAATTTCTTTTTTTTTAATAATACATTTTTTTTCATTTTTAGTTAAAAGAAAAAGAAAAATTTAAAAGATAAATACGAATGAATAAAAATAGAAAAGAAAAGGAAAACTCAATTAGCTTTGAAAAATATAAAGGATGTTGTCTCTCCCTCATCCGCAGGCAGGCAGGTCTCTGCTCCCCTTATCCTCTTATATTATCACAACACCATCAATTAACACACTCCCCTCTCTCTCCTCTACTCTCCCTCTGCGTCTCTCCGCAGACTCCTTAAAAAGTTCACACCTTTAAGCTTTTTCAGGAATTGCAAAGCAATGGCCGTTTTATAGATTTCGGATATTAAAGAGTGAATTGAATGAGAAAGACACGAACTCTCTTAGTAGCTGAAGAAGTGGAGGATGTCTTGTTTACTGCCGCAGTTTAAGTGCCAACCAGACACCTTTTCCCTCCATTTCAGAACTAACTATCTTCAAAATTCAAACTTTTGCCAATCTGGTAAACTTATACTCTCTCCTATTTCTTGCAATTTTTCATTATACCTCACAGTCCTTATTTCAATCTTATTGAAGTGGGTTTTTTTGGTTTACAAGTCTTCTTGCTTTACATAATCAATTGCAAATACTTAGTTCTAACCATAATTGAACTGGGTGTGTTTTGGGTTACTCCATTGGCATCCATTCGAGAACTCAAATAGGTCTGTTTTGGTTTATGTATTGGTCAATGCAGTTGACTTACTGGCATATTGCTTTCAATGAGAACTGAGATTGGTGTGCCCTTATGCTTTTTGCGTTAATCTTCCTTGTTTCACCCGAACTAAACCTGTGTCCTATAGGTTTGGTTATGTTGGACTCTAAAAAATTGAATTTACAGAATATTTTTTTTTTTTTTTTGTACCAAACTTCAAATAATGAACTTTTAAACGAAATCCACAATTCATGGAATTCATAATTCATTTTCAAGGCCTTAGTTTGATATTTTATATGTCATTAATTTGTAGGCCTCCTTGTTTCAATTAGAATCCACATCAAAACATCTTGATCAATATGGAGTTACGGTTTGTGAGTTTACCTTCCTTGGTATGTAACCCAAAGATTAGTTAGTTTCAACTGAATAAAGTGATGATTACATGTTGAAGAACCTTTAATTTATGGCCACTTCTTTATGGCATGAGCTGTTACTCCATTCAGCAGTTGTATGGTTAAAAGTGGTGCCATACCCCTTAAAATTGATGTATGTAATTGAGTGTTAACTGCAAGTTTTTTTGACTCTCCAAGAGCTGCGAGTAGTGACTAGCACTCTTACAAATCATACTCACTCTTTACTCTGCCGTCAAATGGCAGCTAGCTTGTTTAGCTATCAGATTTCACACTACTTCTGTTGATATACATCATTATGGATGTTCCTTTGTTCAATCGGAACTAAAACCAATCAATTCCGCATACTGACCTCTTTTCCAAATTCTGAGGGGCATGTATGTTCTTAGAAAATAAATCATGTGCAGGCTTGTTCCAACATAATATAACTGTTTAGGCGCCTAATTATTGTTAGCATCCACATCCCTGCAGTAGTTTTATTGCTTTTATGTATGTAAGAGATTGTTATCCACAGCTGCCTTTGAGTCTTACTACTGGTCTAAAAGTTTTCAAATTTTTGACATTTAGGATATACAGATTAATAGAGTGACTACTAAGGATTTATTGGTTTTTATACTGTCTAGGATGTTGAGTTTTGCGTCTTCTAAGCATTATACTCACTTTTATTTCTTTGTTGACATAAGCAGCAAAGAGTAGAGAGCCTGTCTGCTTCCGGGCACAATGTGTCTTGTCCACCTCATCACCTTCAACGTCCACTGCAGTGCTTGATCTAGAGAAGTTGAGATTACCTTCTTTTGAAGCTCATTCAGAGTCACTTGTGGCAAACAGTCCATGGTCATTTGTAGGGCCAATTGGTCCCCCCAAAGAGGTGAAACTTGTTTTCTTTAAATATGAATGTAAATCAAGTCTTAATCTTGAATGTGAAAATTCTCCGAACATTTCTTGCTGCTTAGTCATCATATACCTTCAAATCTAGGAACTAGTCATATGTGGCATAGGGTGATTTCAAAAGATGTCGTTGCTAACTGCTGTGCTACTATATATTTTGTATATTGCTTTTCCAAAGTTGTTGATGATCTGACATGTTTTTTTTTCGCTTTATCCTGGAGAACATATACTGTCCTACTTTTGGAACCATATATTTTTTATCCTTGATTATTCGTATGTGCTATTTTGTTTCTGACTCATGTTTCAGTAAGGTTTGATTTAGTGTTTCTGAATGCTGGTGCAGGAGACCTTTGGGCCCACTTTGGATACAGAAACACTTACAAGTGACGATGCTGTAGTTGCTGCAGCTGCTGCTGAAGCTGTTGCTCTTGCAAGAGCTGCCGCAAAGGTTGCAAAGGATGCAGCTGTTTTAGTGAAGAGTTCCCCATCATCTGAAGCTGAAAATATAATTGAAACTCCATCGAAGGCTGATGTGTCATCTAGATGGCTTCAGTTCACTGAAGTTGACCGAGCTCATATTTTAGGAGATAATAGGACAACTCAAACGGGATCGAGAGAAGAATATCCCATGCAGCATCCCGTAAAAGAATCTGATTATTTAGAGCCATGTAATGAAGAGCTTCAACTTCTGGATAAACAACTTTCTGAGGGTATAGCTGTTAGATCAAGCCGCCAAACTGAAAGAAAAGCCAGGCGAGCAAGAGCAGCTGAAAAGGTTGCTACAAATGCCGTGCCTTTGAAGTCTGGACCCACTAGCAAGAAAAAGCGCAGTACTATACAGGAAGTGGACTACTCTGATCCGTTGCGTTACTTGAGAGCAACAACAAGCACTTCTAGGCTTCTTACTGCAAAGGAGGAGTTGGAATTGTCTGCAGGAATACAGGTGAGGTAACCAATTGCTGATGTTATTGTTACTGAAGGCAACATGTTCACTTATTTTATCATGTCAACACGTCCCAGGTTTTCTTTTACATTAGATGTACACAACATGAAATCCTTTTATGGTTTGACGACCATGTTACAGTGGTTTGATGACAATGTTACACGTATAATGAAAGAGCTCAAAATCAGCAAAACATCAAAAAGAATTTGCAGTGATAGATATATTCACCTTACAGGGTGGATATTTGATGTAACGATTCTTTAAAAAGACAAGTTATGAACATATGGTTTTTGCTGTTTGGAAGTGTGTTCTATTTTTCTCAACTCTTGCATGACTTCCTTTTTGTTTGAAATTTTATCACAGTTCTACCGGAGAATTGACAGTTAGAACAAATGTTATATAACCTCTATGAATCTTAATGTTCACCATGTGCACTAAGGTAGATAAGTAGTATTATAAGTGTTTTCCCTCTATATTAGAAACAAACAAGCAAAAGAAGATTGCTTCATTAGAATTCAACTTTTCATGTATTTGTTCTTTTTTTTAATTGAGGTTTTAAATTTTAATATATCCTCATTTTATAATGTAATTCAGGACCTGCTGAAACTTGAAAGGATACATGAGGAGCTTGCAGAGCGTTGTGGAGAGGAGCCCACCTTGCACCAGTGGGCTGCTGCTGCTGGAGTTGACCCGAGAACGTTAAGGAAACGTATAAATTATGGTATATTTTGCAAAGACAAAATGATAAAATCTAACATACGGCTTGTGATTTCAATTGCTAAAAATTATCAGGGAGCTGGGATGAATCTACAAGATCTTGTTCAGGTATTTTTCTTTTAGCTTTGTTTCTAGCCAAAAAGAAAAGAAGAAAATCAAAAATCATCTTTATGAAATAATTTGATTACAAAAGTGACAAACAAAAACTATATGATTTTGTAATCTGAATTTACCTTTTGATTCACAGGAAGGATGCCGGGGCCTTGTAAGAGGTGCAGAAAAGTTTGATGCTTCAAAAGGTTTCAAATTCTCAACCTATGCTCATTGGTGGATCAAGCAGGCAGTTCGCAAGTCTCTCTCTGATCAATCTCGAACAATTCGCTTACCCGTAAGTCTTTCTTCTGCTATTATTGTACAAAAAAATAATAGACAGCTTTTACATTTGATTGCTTTTTTCAGTAACATTTATGAAAAGATCATTGAAATAAATGAATTATATTTGAACCTTTTTTTTTGCTACATTCTGGATTTACAGTTTCACATGGTAGAGGCGACTTACAGAGTGAAGGAAGCTAGAAAACAGTTATATAGTGAAAATGGACGATACCCTGATGATGAAGAAGTTGCAGAGGCAACTGGACTTTCAATGAAGAGGCTTAGAGCAGTGTTACTAACTCCAAAAGCTCCAAGATCTCTTGACCAGAAGATTGGAATGAACATGGATCTTAAACCTTCGGTGTGCCTCATATTTCTCATTCTTGTGCCAGAACTTGAGTAATTTTAATCTTCGGATTTATTAGTTTTGATTAACCGTTGATTCATCTTATCTGCAGGAAGTAATTGCTGACCCTGATGCTGAAACAGCAGAAGATATCCTAATGAAGCAATTTATGAAGCAAGACCTGGAGAAGGTGCTGGACAGTCTGAGTCCAAGGGAGAATCAAGTGATCCGATGGAGATTCGGATTGGAGGACGGAAGAATGAAGACGTTGCAGGAGATTGGGGAGATAATGGGAGTGAGCAGAGAGAGAATACGACAAATTGAGTCGAGTGCATTTCGAAAACTAAAGAACAAGAAAAGGACCAAACAGTTGAAGCAGTATTTAATTGCATAAACGACAGTGACTTAGAAATAACAGTGGTTAAGAGCTAGGTATTTAGCTTCCCTGAGGTTCTTGTATTTGTTTCTTCAAATTCTTTCTCCACCAACTCAATGTCTACTGTGTATTCTTTATCAGAATTTTAGAGCATACTTGTGCATAGGAACCAAATTTTTGAATTAAGCATTTTCTACTGTTCCAAGTACAAACTGCCAATGTTCTATTTGTCAAATTCTTTTCCATGTTAGGAGTTGCAGAAATTGAAATGATAAGATTGAATTGTATTTTAGTTTTTAAATTTTCCCCCCTCACTCTCAGTCTTCTTCTTCTTCTTCTCAATCAGAATAGCTTTACATTTCCTTTTCTTCTTCTCTTTCTTGATCGACCAATTCTGTGAGTGTCAATTTGTACAATGTTTATTATATTAAGTTCACAATTTTATTTTTAATTTATTTTATTCTACAAAAAATTTCATTGGTTGAAATTCCCTAAAATTAAAAAAAAAATTACTCCCTTAAATTTTAATCGTTATTTTCCATATTCAGAAAAGTCCCAACGAAAATTGAAATTTGTATGAATTAGGAAGGTCTTGTAATACAAGGAACTATGAA
This sequence comes from Croton setiger, assembly GCA_948099555.1. Taxonomy (NCBI): domain Eukaryota; kingdom Viridiplantae; phylum Streptophyta; class Magnoliopsida; order Malpighiales; family Euphorbiaceae; genus Croton; species Croton setiger. The sequence goes on from CANUEY010242231.1 coordinate 180,374, forward strand.
GTTGGGTTCCATTTGTGATATGATTTACATCCAAGAGGTTTACTATCAGTTTACAGTGGAAGGAAATTCCCTACACTGAAAAACGAAAGCTACATTACCACCTACAATATCTAATTGTAAGGAAATCAAAAATTGGATAATTATACATAAACGTATTAAAAATTAATAATTTAACTCCTAATCTCGCCGGACCATTAACTTACCTAATAACTATCAAATTATTTTCTTGGATAAAAAGCTATAAAATACATTAAATTTATTAATTATTATTAGTAGTCATAAAATTGGAGTGAAATTAGAAAAAAGAAAAATATAAAACAATTAAGAAAAAGTAATTTATGATTTAGTCCATCTCTTTTCAATATTATATTTTTTTAATACTTATATTTTACGACTATTTAATATAAAAAAAAATCGTTAAAGTACTAAATTAAAATTTATCATAAACATCATATTATATATTTTTTTAGGGATCAAAAATTGAAATTGTCCAAACTCATGCCGACTTCCATTTCTGACAATAAATGAGTCAAGTAAGTATATATAATTGAAGGTCTCAACGAAAGAATTTATAATATACACTTATTTTCAATATCTGATAATCAAAAAATCTCGAAAAATGCAATTAATGTCAACTTTCCAATTGTACGACACGTGTGAAAATTGAAAATTCGGAGGTGGTCTTAAAAAGAAAAAATTAGAATTGCTTCAAATTTTATATTTTTGAAGGTTTTATTAGATAACAAAATTTGTAAATAATAGTAGAGATACTATAATGTATATAACATCCAAAAAAATTTTAGTTAATCAATTGTTTAGACCAAACACAATTTATAATATTGAAAATTCAAAATACAAGGATTAAATCATAATTTAATAATTAATGAAGCTTTTAAAATTGGAGTGGAAAAAAAAAAGTTTAAAATGGAAATGTTTTTATTCTCTCTTTGTAGTAACGATGGGCACAAATGGCATGAGCAGGGAATCTGTTCTTTTTTCAGCTCTCTTCGTTTCTTTCAACCAATAGCAAACTCCCAAACAATCACTTCTTACTGTTCCCTTTTTTATTGTTCTCTTTTATAGTACTAATATGAAAGCAAAGAGGAAGCCTTCTTCTCCAACCCCCAATACGCCACCGTCCTCCGATTCCATGGATGAGGTCCTTGCTTCTGGAGAAAATGCTGCCGAGGAACTCAAACTAAAAGAAATTTCTGATCATGATAACAATGACGAGCATCGACATGATGGTGATGGGGAAGGAGAGGGAGACGGAGAGGAAGATGATGAGGATGACGAATTTGAAGAGGATGAGAAAGCTGAAGAAGAAGCTGAAGAAGAGAGACCTAAACTCGATGAGGGTTTTTTTGAAATCGAAGCTATTCGTCGAAAACGAGTCCGCAAGGTCTGGCTTTTTTCCTTCTGTCGTTTCTCTTCATGTATTGCAAGTTTGTTTCTTTTTTGTATTTTTTAGCTTCCGCTTGTGTTTGGTAATTCTAGAGTGGAAGTTAATGAGTGTGTTTACTTGAGTATTGTCTTATTGTTCTTATTATTAAGAGTTTGAATGGTGTTGATTGAATTTTCTTTCCTGCTGGTGCAAATCACTCTTCACTGCAAATGTTGTTCAACAATAGGGTCAGCTCCAATACCTTATAAAATGGTGAGTTTCTTTTTTTTTTTTCTTAAAGATGATTTCTTTTAAATTTGTAATTGAACTTTCTCTTTTCTAAAATTCTAATTCATTGTTGATGTTTAACTTATATAAAGGTTGATAGATATAATGCCAGGTGATTTTAATCCATTTCTTCATTCATTTTTGGTTATTGTGTTTAATTGCTTTGAAGGCGAGGCTGGCCAGAAACTGCCAACACTTGGGAGCCCTTAGAGAATTTGCAGGCATGTAGTGATGTTATCGATGCATTTGAGGACAGGTAAATAAAGTTCCTTTCTTTTCCTATTTGCTTGAGGGTCTATGTCCTTACACAGACCTCAGATATGCTTATATGCTAAATTAACCCTCTTTTCCCCATTTGCCACCTGGGTTTTAAGCTTACGCTCAGGTAGATCTTCACGAAAAAGGAAACGCAAGTATGGAGGTACTACAACACAGCTCAAAAAGAAGCAGCCACGCACAGCTGTTGGCTATAACATGACAGGCATTGAACTAAATTTAGATGAACCTTTATCCTCTACTCCTTTGGATAACTTAAGCCTTGCTAGCCCATCTACTGGTTCAGGTTGTGATGGAGAGAACAATGTGGACACTAGCAACATCAAAGTGGCCAAGAAAGTTGATGAGAATTGGTATACTAATAGTTCTAAACAAGCTTCTGACAAGAAAGAGGACACTGAATATGATCCAAAGCTTAGTGAGCTAAGAGGAACAATGTCTACAATTGATGTGAATGCTGATAAGATAGCAGTACATTTCCAAGAAGGTAATGCTTCAAGAGGTAATGATTCTGCCAATGGGCTTCACAAGGTTGAATACTCAGATCCTGTTCAGAATAGTTGCCGCACAGGTGCTAAGAGAAGGAAGTCTGGTTCTGTAAAGAGGTTTAAAAAGGACTTGGACATGTGTGAATCACTTTGCTTACAAAATTCACCATTTTTCTTTCAATCTTCTCCACTCAATGTTTCTGTTGGTTCTGATGGTGCGTTACCAGTCCGTACCCAAAATGGGGGTTTTGAAGGGCCTAATTCGAGTTGCAAGCCAGCGGTTGGAAATTTGTCAACTATAATCAAGATACTCAAGCCAGTCGGCTTTTCAGCTTCTGTGGTTGACAATATTCAAAATGTGGTGGTAACTTTTGTGGCATTGAGGTATGTCATCTCACCTCTCAACTGTTACTGATATGTCTTAATGGTTGAACTTTTGTGGCTGCTGCAAGATCCTTAAATAGCCTGCAAAAGAAGGAAGTTGGAAACAGGAGTGCCTCTTTTATTTTTATTTTTTACCCTTGGCATGTTTATACTTCTTTTACTGGCACATTTGTTTCTGTACAGTGTTTCCTAAACTGCTCAAACAGGTTAGTTCTAGTTGAAGTTTTTCTTCTGCGTTTAGGCATTCCATAAATTTGAAGAATGTGTTATAATCTGCTTATTACTATATGTTGAGTATGTGTCCTGGCCAGTATTTTTAAGGCTTCCTTTCTCAAATGAAACCATATGATAAAGGATCATGTTGTACTAAATTTTATAGTGTAGAACCACACTTTTGCTGAATTTAATTGTGTCTTTCCTGGCAACTTTAGTTGTCTTTGAAGTACACCTTTTACGAGGTGTGAGATCAAACTGGTAGATGAGGACAGTTGAAAGAAATTGTGGCAATCTAGTGTGCTTTTGGTTCTTTAGTCTATCATGGAGGTCTAAATAAATGATAATAACGGTAGTAATGGGCTGGAGCTCGTGCTTGTTAGCTTAGTTCAAGCAGCAGAGCTTCTAATGGAGGCAGGGGTAGTGTTCAAGGTTCTAAGTTGATCTAGCAAAATGGTTTTTCTGGATAATAAGTTTTGTGATCGATTAAAGAGTGATAAAATGGTGAACCCTAACAGGCCTTCTTGGAGTTGCACCCATAAAAGAGTGTTTCAAGTTGCTGGCTTTGCATAACTTTGTTATTTACATTCTCTATTAATGCCTTTTTTTTTTTTCAGTTGATGCTTTCTGGTCTTTAATTGAGTTGTTGGCTAGTAGGCATAAAATTGGTATAAGGAGGGACATTAAAATCTTAATGTGGTAACTGTATGGAGTCGCTGCTCTTGTCATTCACTTTTATTTAAATCGGTATAAGGAGGGACATTAAGTCTCTATTTGTTTAATTTGGTAACTTTATGGAATTGGAGCTCTCTTGTCATGCATGCACTTTTTATTTACTTGGATTACTCTTGACACAGCATGTGGAATTGCTGAGGGAAGACCTTTTTGGATAGATAATAGGGAGAAATAGTTTTAAACAAGGTATATTTCAGTGAGGGGATAGGGATATGAAACAGGAATAAAAAGAAAAGAAGCTGTTGGGACCATAAATAGTTTTGCTTCGGTAGAATTTCTTATACACTTCTTAATGCTTTTGATTGTTGAATGTTGGCTTACTTTTTATGTAAAACCTCAACTTGGAGCAGTGAGCTGCTATTTTATTTAATGACTTCGCGTGCTAGCTTATTAATTTTATGTTAGAAATTAATCTTGCTGACCTTTCTTTTGTGGTTGCCTGGTTGATAGGTCTGATGGGAAAGAAGTCATGGTGGATAACAGGTTTCTCAAGGCTAATAACCCACATCTGGTATTTATCAATCCATCACAATTCAAGTAAGAAGTCTTTCATATATCTACCATTGTAACTTAACCATCCCTTTTTTTTTTGTTGCAGTTGATCGAATTTTACGAGCAACATCTCAAGTACAGTAGTACATGATTAAGCGGAGATTAAAGGGAGAGTTAGTCTATCCGGATCTGCTTAATCCGTCTTTTTGCTTGTGTACAGATGTAATTCTATAGTTGCAGGAGATAGTGAAAAATGATTAGTGGTGTTATTTTCAGTATATTAGAGCTAGAAATATAGCTGTAGGCAGATGTCTGTATCTCATCCCTGTGCTTTTTTGTATGATTAAATGTGTTGTATCCATGACTGATAAAACTTTCTTGCGGGGATTAGAGCTTTTGTTGTAATCTACTAATGCCATATCCGATGAATGCCATTGTTATTATTAGACTCGAAATTCGTAGCCTGCACACAGTGCTTCTTGTATGCATATTTGTTTTATGAGAGACAGTGAGTAGGGTATAATTTTTGGGTGTTCTAGATAAATCCCAGATATGACATTGGATGGATGCTTTAAATTTTATGCTCCTTATTGTTAGTATTGGTATTAGATACTCATTTTGGCCTGGAGATATTGAATACAAAAAAAAAAAAAATTCATATTTATTATATTATTTAAAATGTAAATTGAGGTGATATGGTCTTATTTAGTTGGCCGACCTTTGTTTCTTTAGTTATGGAATTTGTTTGTTATGGTTGTTGTCGCATCTATTTCTTTATCATATTATTATATGTATTAAAGGACATTCCCCTTCCTCAACTAATTCTGCATATTTGCATTTCAGTAAACATCTTTTCTATTTTTAGACGAATCCTGAATAAGTTATTGTACTTCTCTACCAAGTTTGAGAAGCAGCAGGAGAGAAAAGAACAGATGAGGAGCAGAGGGCCATCACCTTTAGTACCATTAATAATGGTTGGAGTTTTGGGTTTGGTAGTAATTGCTCCTATGTTGATTCCTCTGTTTCTAGCAGCTGAAGAAGAAGAAGAAGATGCTTCATTTTCCCTGATTATATTGCTTCCCCTTATACTATTAATAGTTGTACACTTTATTTCTTCATCATGTCCTAGATTTGGTACTTCCCTTTCCACAAGGCAACAAGCTTTGAGCACAGGCTCTGATGCTGATGGTTATGGTTTAGGAACAGTACTTCTAGTTGTGCTCTTCTTTATTCTGTATAGCATTTGGTGAGAAGGTTACCATTTTACTGCTACTTTTTTTTATTTTTTATTTTGTGCTCTTCTGTAATTAATATTGTAATTTGTATCCACCCGCTAAAACCCATTTAATGATGTTAATGAATATTTTCTTACGGGAATCTTAGTTATTGGGTTTGTTGAGATATTCAGATTCTTGAAACTAAAATTGACTTATCTTAGAGGTTGACCAAATGACAAGAAAACATTGTTCCAGTGCTATGTTTGTTATAATATAGGTGAAGGTATAGTTTAATATCATGTTATTCACTGTCATCTGAAAGCTAAAGAATCAAACAGTGCAATAATGGCAATTGGTTTCTTCAAATTCAGTATCTCACTAATTTCAAAAAGGTACAAGAAAACTGAAGAAGTTGTCGGCAATTTGCTACACAATATAAAACATTGGCCTAGTTCTTTGGTATGTTTTTCCCTACAATCTTAGCTGGTGCTATTCGCAGAAGATTTCCTGGCTTTCCAGGAAGAGCGCCTTTGATCATCACAACACGAAGATCATTGTCAATTTTAACAATTTTGAGCTTTCTAATCTTTGTTTTTGTTCCTCCCATTCTACCAGGCATCTTTTTCCCCTTGTATACACGACCTGGTGTTGTTCCAGCACCTATGGATCCCAGTGCTCTGTGACTCTTGGAACCGTGAGTCATAGGACCCCTTTTGAAGTTGTGCCTCTTAATTCCACCTGTGAGAGAATTTGAAAACAAAAATAAGGAATCGAACACAACATTATAGTGAGAGAATTTTAAACTATCCATAAAACAGAAATTAACAAGAGAACTGAAAAGGACCACTAAACCAAAACAATGCTAATATAACATACGATGCTGTGAACAGCAAAGTACCGACCATAGCCGTTCCTAAATAAGGTCATGGTAATTATCAATAACTTGGGTTCATTTTGACATTGCAAGCTCATGGCAACACCATATTTTTAGTTATAAAATGAATGCTAACATATATGGAATGTGCGCAGTACAACTGAACTTTGGCCAAGTAACTTTATCTAGCTACCTATATATCAGAGGATTACTGTAACAAAAAAAAAAATCAGGTAAAAAGGGTTCTTTTGGAAGAGTCATCAATAAAGCGTTGCATGCGGCAAGATGCCAGATTGCAGAAAGCAATGAGATGCTGCAGAACAGTGTTTAATCAAAACTGCAATTCTCACTTACAGTTTTTCCTTCTACGAGATTAAGCTACATGAACCCAAGATTCCACAAATATATTAGAAGAGGTGGCAAGTATATATGTTGCCATAAGACAGGCATCCTAAATCCAACACCACAAAGCTTAGGATTTCATTTCCTAGCCACTCCCTCTTCAAATTAAATTTATGGTTTCTAACACAGCATATTCTAACCTATTGCCAAAATTTTATTACCTTTGTAACACAAAATACTCTTGCTTCCAAACCCACTAGGAGTCAATATTAGAGATAGAAAAGAACATGGACATCTCATACAGAATAATATTAGATTAAGACCATCCATTGGTCAAATGTACAGCAGCTTTTAATTATGATGCAGGTGTTGAAACTATACTAGAAACACATTGCAATTTTATTCAAATTGATCAAAGATGCTAAAGCTGTTTACAATATAGAAAGTACATGAAAATGCTACATAAAGCAGAAATCAAAGCAAATAAACACATTACTTGTTATCAATAAAATATGAAGCATCCTGATTCAAAAGCTAGCATCTTCTTAAAGCCCTAACATTCCCATGATATCCTCAAACATTACTTTCATTATCATAAGAAAATTGCGACAGATACACCTCTCAAGCAATTCTCTCTCAGTATTGTTTCTCAAAGAATCAAAGAGCTTAGTTACTGTGGTATCCAGTATCTACTAATCATCCCCAGCATAACAAGAAAGCATTCAAATTACACACAACACGCCAAACAAAAGCAAAGAAAGATAACTAAAAGTAAACAAATAAACAAGAGTGAGAAAAAGATCAAACCTTGAAATCCTTTGCCAATGGTTGTCCCAGAGATATCAACAAGATCGCCCTCCTTAAACATTTCCTCAAAAACCAATTTTTGTCCAGTTTCAAACCCATCAAGACTCTGCAACCTAAACTCCTGCAAATGCCTCATGGGTATAACCCCAGCCTTCTCCAAATGACCAAGTTCAGGCTTCGTAAGCTTTTTATCCCTAACCCTCCTGTATCCTACCTGAACTGCATCATACCCATCAGTTGCCTCAGTCTTAATTTGGGTAACAATGTTCCCTTCTCGAAACCCAACAACAGTAACTGGCACAACTGTCCCATCAGGCTCAAAGTAACTCATCATACCAAGTTTAGTTCCCATCACACCGACTCCAGCTTCCATGCTCATTGCAACAGTGGTGAGGCTAAATTTCTTGCTTCTACTAGTGAAATTGGGGGGGTTTTTGGAAAAAGAAAGAAGTGGGTTTTTGTTGATAGGCGAAAGGAAATTGCATTTTAGAGAAGTGGAAGAAGCTCTGGTTTTAACAAGTGATGCAATACAGTAGCAATTGTTCAACGGAGAAACAGAAGAGATTGGCATGTTTGTAATATGGGAGGTGCCTTCTCACAGTGGCATTTGGTTGAAAGGGAGCAGAGTAAGGAGAAAGCGAAGAGAAGGAGATAGAGCAAAGAGTTTTTTCTTTTCTCTTATCCTTTAGTTTTGTGGGGGAAGGAGAGGCCGGAATCCAGTGTATTGCATACTACGCTTGAAGAATATGCAAACCAATTAACTACAGACTGGCATTCTGCCGGCTTATCTAAATAGGTCTGTAAAATCTAAAGAATTTTCATCCTAAATTTAGCAATTTTGTCTAAAGAAGTTAATTTTTGACCTAAAATTTTGCCAAAACTATGGAAAGAAGAAAGCTTTCGTTTCCCTTCATGAAAGGAAAGAAAAAATTCAAGTATATTTGAGATGTTATTTTCTTAAGCAAATTTATTTTGCTTTCTACTCAAAAGGAATGTTTTCCATTTAAACTTGAAATAAATTAAATTGTGCTTTTAGTTAGAGAATCCACAAACAGGTTACCTCTACAAAAATCCCTTGGAAAATAAGTAAACCCATTCCCCACATTTTATCATTCAGATAGCTTTGACCCTGTTGAATTCGAGTAATTTAAATCTCACTTTGTAAAGGAATAATAATACAAATAATTTGCAACTGTCTTTATTCTTTCAACAATTTGGTTTCAGTCAGTCCTAAATATCACTTGAATTTTGAAAAGGCTTTCGAATGGCACATAAATGATAGAGCACCACTTCCAATTGGAATTTGTTGCTCCTGCCATTCATTATTTTGACTTATCATCAGTTAAAAATGGTAAATAAATAGTAAGATACATATATAATCAGAAATTTTTTTTTAGCAAAATACAAAATTTCTCTCTTTCTAATCTCTACTAATGAACAACAAATGGGTTGGAAGGACTCTGCCTGCCTTCATATATCAGTGGGATCATGAATCTCCTGCACCAAAAGTAAAAAATATAAATAAAAAGTCTGATTTGAGTCCTTCCTGCAGTTGGTTTCTCAGGATCGAAACAAAATTAAGTCATGGACTCACCTTGTTCTCTAGTACTGCTCCATCGGGAATTTCCAATCTCACTCCGGCCTCAGCAATAATACTCACTATCCCCTTCGATAATGAAAAACATCATAGATTCAGCAAGAAATTACCACAATGAATCAGTAATGACGACGTTTCCCACAAAAAATCCAGTTCTTATAAGTTCAAGGGGTATGTAATGTAATGGCTTGGACCCATGAGGAAGATTTGCCGTTTCCCCATTTGCCTAGGCTTTTGCTAGAACAACCCCCTTCTCCCTCCATAATCTAGGCTTAGAACTAGAGGTTTTATTAAACTGGGCGTGCTACTATGATTAGAACACAAGTTATTTACACTTCTGTTTGCACGAAACAAGTACTTCTGCTTTGTTTAAAAGAAAAAAAAAACTAGTATTCTGGCTCTTGATTGTAACGGTACTTCATTGAATGAATTTCTTATTCGCACTAAATCAAATAAATAGAGAAAATGAAACATTCCAAAATACCTTGAGAGTCACTCCAGCACCAAACCATACATCACCAGTCACCTTCAAGCTATCTAGATCAACTATGCTAGGAATGGACTTGAAGCGACTCTGAAAGTCAGTGACCTGAAAACAAACAAGATGACATCATAGCAAGTCATAGTAATTTTATAAAGAATGAAGATGTCAGATAAATGTTTCACCTTTGAAAATTCAGGTCCTAAATCGATAGATGGATTCACTGGATCAGCCCTAGCTGTATTTTGAACTAGGATGCCGTCAGCACATGAATATAGATCCGACTGCAAAGACAAAAATATAGACTAAATAAGTCTACTAATTCCAGATTCAAATATTCTCTCGTTCTATCATCATATGATAAAGACACGAAGAGAGTTTCCGTACCTGGAGAAGCAGTAGGTCTGATGTTGTATTCAGTGGAACAAACCGAGACTGAGGTACAATTACACCAATCGGCTGATTAAATAACTGGCTTCATCATAAAAATTTATTTAACATGAGAAAACAACCACAAGAAAATATACCAAGCAGATAAAGTTGAAACAGTAATGAATACCCCTATTACTGATCCAAGTTGAGTTTCTTGTGAAATAATTTCATTTCCATCTATTCTCTGCAAAACAACAATGCTTATATTCAGTAAGCCAATCTCCTTAATAAAATAACAAAGAGTTGACATGTAGAATGATTATCCACCTTCAGAGCACCTGTACCCGCAAGCCTTTTGACAGATTTCAAATTCACCCATCTAAGCAAAGCAACAAAATTCAGGGTTAGGCATGAATGCTATTTTAAACAGAAAAATGACTGAATTGAATATCCCACTCACAAGCTTCTAGTATCAATAAATTTGAACTCCTTGGGCGCCTATTGATAGGAAAAAAAAAAAAAAAAAAACAAAGGAAAACAGATATGAGTTAATGAACTAAGAAAACAAAAAATCTTTAAGATAATGATTGAAATCATGATAACCAAAGCATGCCAAATCTCCACAAAATCCCAACCAAAAAGATAATCTTTATGCAACATGATAAAGAGAACTATACTAACCTGCTTGGAAGGATTCTGGTTAATATCTCCAAGCTGCATAACATTGACAGAAAGAAGTCACAGGGAGTAATTGACAAATATATATACAGCACAGCCAAATAAAATTTAACATGAGCAGTGGGCCAGTGGCTTAGCCCTCTGACTCAAAAAGGACATGATATTAGTTTGAAAATTCCTTGTTGCTGAAAGAAGGGGTGTCAATAGGAGGAACATTGAAAAGATAAGAGTATAAAAAATCAAGCCAATAGTAGACCTGAAACCTTCCTTCGCGCTGAGCAATCAAATTATTCTTCACGTAAGTTGCTGTGGTTGGTGTCACCTGTAAATTTTAAGAACTAAATACATTTTTCTATGTGAAATCAGCAACAAAAGTAGAAATGCATGAGCTGGTACCTCGATACAGTAATCAATTTTGTTTTGGATCAAATGATTTAAGATTTCTGAAAAACCACACAAGAAGAACAAATTTCATTAATAAGCACCCTTTAAGAATTGATAAAACAAAGCAATAACAAAATGCATACAACTAAGTAAAACCCAAAACTAATTATTAAAAAAAGGTGCAATGAAGATACTGGGATCAATAACAGCAGCAGTGTTATCTGAGCTAACCAAATGCACATACTCTTTTCCCTGTAAAACAAGTAGCAGAACAGTTATTTACATGTACATAAAAAATATTTATAAGATTCCTTATAACAGCATATATTTATATTGCATTTTTTAGATGAACATTATCATCATTGATTAGATTCAAAAATGCAGCCAAACAAGTAGAGTACCTTTGCTAGCAATACATCTAGAGTTCCACCCTTCATCAAGTTAAGGAACACAGCAGCATCATTCGTTCGACACCTTCATATGAAAAATGTTGGAGCATCCATGTAGAAAGTTACAACCAAAATGATATGGAGACTAATTCAACAATCTACTTAAAATGATATGGAGACTAATTCAACAATCTACTTAATCTCAAGTAAGAAGTAGTGTAGTGTCAAAAAAAAAATTTTTGAAAAAAAAAAGCAAATCAAAGTCATCCTTAATTCTCAGCATTCAACTTTCCTTAACAAAGCAAAAGATACTGTAATATAAAGGGAAAGGGAGGAGGAAAACATGCAAAGTAAGAAAGAAAAACATACAATTTATCCTCAGGCATCTGCTCGCCAAGAGAATCCTGTTGAATATAGATTGACCCAGCACAAGACAGAAAGTGCATGGTAAAGTGAGTACTTTCTCAAAAGTTAATTGAATGACTAAACAAAGATCAACAAAAATAGTTGACCCATAAACTAAATCTAAGATAACAAAAACTACAATTGATAAAAGAGAGAAAGGTTGCGCACCAATCTAAAAGGAAGGAAGTCAATGCTAGACTTGGAATATTTTCCCAAAGCCTACATGAGAAAGAGTTGCAGTTAGTGGATTTTAATTATGGATCCACAAAGAGAAAATGGAGAACACAAATCACCTTCAAAGTATCATCATGTGTACTGCTTCCATTCAAAAGCACCAAAGGTATATGACACCCATACTGGGAATTAAGAGACTGCAACAATTTACAAAGTGGAATAGGTGAAATTAAACTCGTGGGTGAAAACAATTCTACTCAACAGAAGAGACTTACCTCAATTTGATTAACAATTAAATCGAGAGAAGTCAAACCATTTCGCACTTGAATTGCAGACCTGTGCATATAAATGGAGTGCAGTTGAGCATAGATTCATCAAATACTTGAATTAATGTTGAACTCGATTCAAAAGAAACTATATTCAGTTGTTCATTGTATATAAACTAAATTACCAATCATAACTGTGAAGTCAGCAAGCATCTTTGTATTAGCTATTTGTAAAAAAAAGAGCAATAAAAATATGTTCCCTTGTTTTCTGGAGAATATTATAAATATTGTAGAGTTAGGCAGACTGAGACACCACTGGCTGTGAGCCTGTGACTATCAAACGGTAATTTTAAAAGAGATATTTCTTAGTTGAAGCGATAAAAGGGAAAAGTGGAACTGAAGAAAACACTAAACTAGGAGAGAAACACCTTTTATAGCTGAAAAGCATACAACCAGGAAACCCTGGAAGCATATAACTATTTACCAATAAATCACTGCACACACAAACATACACAAAAGCATGTGTCCGTAGCCAGAAGGGTAATAAGCTCCCAACTGAATTGAGCTCAATTACACAAATGGAAATCATATCCTCTCTATAGTTCTCCTTCATGCAAATTATTGCATGCAACCAATAATGGAGATAAAGTAAGGAATCATATCTGAAATGGTCTGGTCATGTCTTACATAGACCCTCATGTGCCAAGGTTCCAAAAGCGTGGCATTAGTAGCACAATGACATTAAAAGGGGAAAGTTACACCTATGATTTTATACAGAGAAATCATCTCAAAGGACCCACTATTTACATAGCTAAGAACGTAGCGTAATAGAAACAAGAGATTCATACATCCAATATCCATCAGTATAATGTAACAGACATAATAAACATCCATCTTTTTGTTTCATATGTACATATATAAACTTGCAAACAAATGTACAACAATACTTAATGATAAACAGGGTATAGAGCACCTAACAAAGTTGCTATTATTGATTTCATGATTGAATACGTAATGAAAGTTACTGAGATAGGTATTGTACTAAACTGTACTAAAACTTGAAATATCAATTGCTCAAATATTTTAATCACATAAATTGTACTAAATATCAGGCGAGCATAAGTGCTTACTTGGGGCCACTAACTCCCACTGCATTTCCTGAAGTAATATTGAACTTCACAACCACAAGCTTGTCCAAGAGCTGCTTAATTTCTGCAACTTCTGCATTCAATCCAGAAAATTTCTTTAAAAAGTGAAGAGGAGAACAAGGGAGAGAGAGAGATGACACTAAAACACTCAAATTGTAAATTTTCTCAAGTAGACCAACAACAAGTTTAAGTTCATTACCAGTATAGGCGAGCGCTAAATGCTGATAAGGAACAACAAGCAATTCATCAATTGGAGAGCTGACCTCGCTCTGATTCTCACTTTGCTCAATCTGTTGCACTTCCACCCTTCAGTGCAGAATTTATCATCAATCAATGAATTGACATTGTCAAAAACAAAAAAGGAAAACAAAGATGATACTAACACAAACAAGTAGAAAAAATTGCATGACATAAACACAAATTTGTAAAATAAGCCACAAAATTTCCCTTCAGAGACACAACCCAGCAGCATAACTCTGCATAAAATTAGTGAACTTTATAATTGCAAATTATTTTCTTTCTTTTGGCATTGAACAAATTAAGTTCCTCTCAGGTTAAAAACAAAAATACAGGTAGGACCAAGTAATAAGTTACCCAGTATTCTTCAATGAAAGATCGGTCTCTTCTTGAACATCCCCTTTCAATGCCTTCGACCTCTTCTGCTCATACAGGAACGTCTTAGTAATCATATTGCAAAACAAGTACACGAACTCAACTGAATCATTAGCCGGCACTGGATATGCAATTCTCTTGTAGTACTCCAACGGCATACTGGAATCTACAAGAGCCACAATTGGGACCTGGAGTTTGTCAGCCTCCAAAATTACCGAACTTTTACTTTCTGAGTCCAGCACCACTACGCAGTCCGGCGGTTGTATTGGCCCAAAACAAACCTTTACCACAAGAAATCAAAAATCCATTTAAGCAACCTAAAAAACTACAGTGTTTTCGATTGATAATTGTAGAAATGATCAAAATTACAATCTTTTTAACAAAAAAGAAGAGCTTTTTTCATTGATGATGCTAGAAAAGATCAAACTCGATAAAAACCATTCAATCAACCAGAACAGAAGAAAGGGGAACTGATTATTCTAGGAAAAAACCGACCTTTTTATTTCTGGATCTAAATTTTTTAGGGCTAAAACTATTTGTCAAAAAGCCGCCCATTCTCCATATGGTATTATCTCGAGGACTATAGAGACCAATCTTCTTTGTCATCTGTTCGACGATTTCATCAACAACAGGATTCGTATTAACAAATAGAAAGCGAGCTTTCTTCTCACCCGCCAGATGTGCAATGAAGCTGGCAGCATTACGAAGACAAATCAATGTTTTATCAGAATCGATTATGACTTGCGAGTTTCGCATTCCGAAAGCAAACATCTTGAAGTGATGGGCGGCCACCCGACGGCCCAAGTGGGCATTGGTGCTCAGTAGTTTCTGAATTACAATGGAGTGAAGCGTCATATTGATGAAAATTTCAGCGGTGCTGCTGGTTCTGGTTGTTATGGTGATGGAGCGAAACGTCGAGGAATCAAATAATTAGCATTCGCTCCATATTAGTGATTAGTGAAATTTCACAGGTTATTACCAGTGACGAAGAAGAAGATGGTAGGGTTTTTACGGGGTTTTGGTTTGGGCCTGAACTTGTAGAGTCCATCAATGATATTAGTAAGGAAAATTTACTATTTAATCCATGATGTTTGGACATAATTACTATTTAGTCATGAAATTTTGGCAATATTACTTTTTCGCACATTATATATAAAGGTAAGGTATGTAAGGGTGAGCATAGGGCGTAACATGACAAAAAATATAATCACATTAAGTTATCTCATTTCACTTGTCCTATTTTCTGCGATATAACAGTACGGGACTTCGACTCCAAAAATAAAATAAAATGATTGAATAAAAAATTGATTATAATTTTTTAAGATTATATTTTTTAAAAACATTAAAAAGTATACTCATAAATCTATATAACATATAATTTAATTATTTTTTTGCATGAAATTGATGAATCATACGTATAAATACACCATTTGATTGGTAGCAAGTGAGAAGAGAAATTTGTAATTTTCGAAAAAGTAACCAACATCCTAGTAAAATGAGTGTTTAAAATATGAAAAAATTCAATTCAAAGTAATAAATAAGCATAATTTTTTTAAAACATAACAAAATAGTAATAATACAAAAATTTAGTTATATAATATTATAACCAAAGATTTAGGAGCGAATAGCAAATTCTCTTTTCTTACAAATATTAAGCTACTTTATCTAACCTATTTTATTAATTTATAAATATAAATATAAAATCCATAACTTAATTTTTAGTATATATTTGAAATACAAAAGATTGTAGTAAATACCAATTTTTTAATGTTTTGATTTAGTCCATATAAAGTTTGTATTACATTTATACTATATTTTAGGACTATTTGATATCTATGTTCTTAAATCATTGAAAATAAATTTATTTTCTTTTATTTCTTAAACTAATTGTTGAAATTAAATTTATTTTCTTAAGTGTCTCATGTCTCAGTACCACAATCAGAGCACCACTTGTCAAAAAATAAATTTATTTCTATTTATTTCATTTCAGCACATCTCCGTTTGCCGGCCTCCAGAAAATAAATTTATTTCCTTCCACTTTCGGCCACCATTATTCGAAAATAAATTTATTTATTTTTATTTCCTTCCACTTTCGGCAAACATTATTTGGAAATAAATTTATTAAATCCGTTTTTGAAAATAATTTTTTTTCTTTTATTTTATTAACAAACTCAGCAAATAAATCTATATTCTTATATTTTCTCATGATTATAGTACTTCTTTGTTAATTTATAAAAAATTTTAGGGGTATATTTGCAATTTTTAAAAATTTGAGGACTGAATGAGAAGTTTTACATTAAATTCTTCTTCCTGTTTGTTTCACGCCGGCACAATTTCTTCAACAGATTATTCATGTTTCATTCAGCAAAATCTTCACAATTGTTCAAAATCAGATTATATTTCTCAAATCCTAGTTCAGAAATCAGAAGTTCATTCGCGATCCTGACAACTTCATCGGTCAGATTGGATTCTTTTGTAGTGCAGCTGCCTCTTTTAGATATCTCAAATTCCAGTAACGAAACTCCATAGCAATACAACTCCAACAGAACGCCTTTGCTGAAGCAATCCAGGCAAGTTTGCATCAAATAGAGATGTTTCTTTTCTATATATCCACATATTCTGCAAATTGGTTTTGGAGTCCCGTTATTTGCAGTGTTCTGAAAGTGAGTAACGTACCTGATTCCGTTACTCTCTCCGAACGATGGCGGATGAAGGATCGCGACGAGGAGGAAGAGCAACTGTAGCTTCTAACGTCAGCGGAGGAATGAATTTTCGTTCGACTGGAAGGGAATCGCGGGCGTGTTTGATGTGATTTCTGTGTAGGGGTAATTTTGAAATATAAAAAATATTTGTGGTATATGTTTGGAGTTTTTAATTTTGGCCTTCAAATAAATTGATAAATTATGTGCTAAACCATTAAATTGTGTAGGACAACAAATAAAGCCAATATTACTAATCTAATTAATTTCAAAAATAAGAGCATTAACTCAAGCGCCACAAGACATGCCATAGCTTCGAACAAACCACCTCTGTGGTCTGGCGCCACAACTGCAACTCACAATCAAATAACAAATGGTTTTCTGTTTCCTCTTCCCCGCAAAATGGGCAACGAACATCAATATTTGGAAGCCTGGCTACTAAATGCCTTCTAATCAACCTCCACAAAAACACTAATTTATACCCAGATTTTACTGAATAAACTCCATTTATCCATACCACCCCACTTGGAAGGAGGATATGCCAAAATAGCCTTGGCATCTGCATCAACAAAATTCTGCTGTATTAAATCAACATTCCAATAATCTGTTTTGCTGATTTATGAATTGTTTTACCCAAACTAAATGACTGGGTCTATGTGGCTTATGAGTAGTTTTAAAAGGATAACGAGCGGGAATCCATGCATCCTCAAAAGCCATGACATATTTACCATCATTAATTTGCCATCTAATCCCTCTCTCCAACAGCCTTCTTCCCCATAACAAACTCCGCCATCCCCATGAAGGATTATATCTCAGTCTAGCTCTCATAAAAGAGGACGTATGAAAATACCTTCCGTTTAGTGTTCTAGCCAGCAAGGAATTTTGATCTGACACTATCCGCCACCCTTGCTTGGCAAGAAGGGCCAAATTAAGAGCTTCCCAATCTCTAAATCCCAGATCCCCCTCCCTTTTATACAAACAGATTTCTTCCATTAGATCCAATGTAATTTCCTATCTTCCTGCTTTCCTCCTCACCAAAAATTTGAAATCAAGGAATTAATTTGGGGGGAGGGAGGTAATGATTAAAGCAGTTATTAATGCCTTGCCTATATATAACTACTTTTTTAATATTTGTACATCGATGGTTGTACATATTTGGAGCAGACGGAGGGAGTACCATTCAATCTTCATGGGTATAGCTTGAGATACTTACTTTAGTGCCTCATGTGCAAGTTATTTGAGACTCCCACAAATGTATATGAATTGGAGTTTAGTTACGTGTAGTTAAAGATAGTTTGAACCCAGTAACACACCGTGCATTTGGCATATCAAGACTCCATATATGCTTCTTTGAAGTCAAATGGCTAACTGTAACTGCATACAGATCAGTGGGCAATAAAAAAACCCTAAAATCTCCTAACAGATTCATATGTAACTTTAACTTTTCTTTTTTCTTTGATTAAAATGTATAACATACTGAGGTAATTTGAGGTAAAAACTTACATATGTTACTTGTAAAAGACTGAATACTACTACACATTGGAAAATTGCTAAAAGGCTACACTACAACTAATGCTGCAAAACAACTAGTCATTTCTGCACGCCACAACCAACCCCCTAAACACTGAATCTCTTCGCTGCTCTATACATTGCCCGGCTGAATCTCTTCTGTAGTGGATCCGTTGCGCTTAGCTCCTACAAGTTGAATTCCCAAGGAAGAACTTCCATGTGAGCTTGTTTGGTTCGATCCGTCTGTTGCTGCTGTTGCAGCTGCTGCTCTTAGGCCTTTCCTTTTCTTTGCCATTTGAGCCCACCCTAGAACCCCAGCTTGAATATTTTCATCGAATATAGCTTTCTTGAAAGAACTTCCCATCTTCATTCAGAACAAACATAGAAAATCAAGATTGACCTGTCACAGAAAATAGAGTCAAAAGCATTTCTACCTACCTGTGTGACAATTGCATAAAGTGGAAGAGTGCTGTAGCTGCAGAGTATCTGAATGATCACCCTAAATCAAGACCAGGAATAAAATCATCATATATGCATAATATATTGTCGGATATACTGAAAAAGTATATTTTGATAAAACTAATAAGGAAAAGTTTATAAGGTGAATGGCTCTCACCCAATAATCAGCCTGGGGATGATGTATCGGACTTGTCCCATTATGCAAGAATCAAAACCATATTGGACCTACAAGGGTATAAAACTAGTATGATCTTGTCCATCTAAATTCCACAAGTCCATAATAAAGAGCAAACCATAAAAAATAAGCTCACCAATATCCAGAAGAAAAACGCAATCTCAAAAGCATTTTGGAAGAGGATGAAATGAATTAAGAATAGGACAATGTGGGGACGTCCAAACCAAAAATGATCATCTGATGGTTTTACTATTAAGTCCCCTTCTATAGCTACATGTTTCTCAGCAACATCATGAGCCAATTGGATGATTACATGCTCCAGCTTGGTGCCCACAGCGAGTAGAAGCTGGAAAATACAAGTGAAACATAACACGAACGGAATAAATAAGAGTGAAAGATTAAATAATTTGCATACGTGAGATTAAATTTCCATTTTGTGAGGGGGGCATGTGCAAAGGTTGCAGTAAAATAAAAATAAACTACATTGAGTATACTCACACCAAAAGGAATGAAAGCTATCCAGAAATACGTATGCCAGCCTGCAGAGTAGACACAATGGTAAAAGTAAATTAGGCAGCAATATAAAAGATGTTACAGGATGCAAAAATTGTAAGGAACTACCATTGAACAAATGTTTATGGGGACTCTATTATTGATATTAGATCAGGGTACATATCAGGAACTCAGGCTTGCATATTTTCAAAAGTTCCCATTGTTTGGAAGCTAAGTAACTCTTACATCCAACCAAACCATATTTCACATTCCCCTATACTTTTTTTTTTTTTGAAAATGCATACTGCTTAGTTATTATTAATCATATCATGAGCCAATACATCTAAAATAATTGTTGGTGGGGAAGAGCCTCATTCCAACAGGTCAGAGTTCATAACAGATGCTCTTGCCACAGTGTGAGCAACCATATTTGCTGACCTCTTAACAAACCAGACACTCCAACTAGGATAAGCTTTCAAGAGTGTTTGACAATCACACATTATTAGAATTGAAATATGAATTCACCTATAACTTAAAAAAAAAATATCACTTTTTACGTGTAATTCTTATTGGTTGAGGCCTAAAGGATTAAGTTGTAAAAGTCTCACATCATATCACAAGTAAAATTGTTGTTAAAGTACTTTGATGGAGTAGCACCATACCATTAACATTCAGCAGTAAGAAGATGATCACAAATATCCAAAGATACCAACTGCAGGCCAAGAAAATTAAAGACAAAAATTAGCAAATGAAAAATAATGACTAAAGTAATAGTGAACATATACTATAAGAAGTAAAGAGTCATAATAATACAAAGATTTAACAGTCACCTTATACCAACAACTGTCTTAAAGTCATCTTCAAGGGCACGTAACATATAGGCATGAAAATTGAACTTTGGATTCGTCTTGCAATGGGTCTACAGAAGCAAAAAACAGGTAAATGAAAATGCATCCATATGCTACTGGGAAAGAAAAAAACCTTAAAATTTTACCATGATGAAGCCTAGTCGCAGAGTTATGTAATCTGACTTTGTTACAGATGCATAGAATTGTTTGAAAAAAGAATGCTGCAGAAAAAACCAAAAACAAGCAGAAGATTTTAGAATAGTTCAGATTGGCAGTTACCAAAAAGATGTGAGTTAATGATCTAAAATTATTGTGTCCAATTGTAGTTTTCTGCACAAGTTCCTATAGTTGAGTACCAAGAACATGCTTTATTCTTAATCACACCCCACAGTCAATTACTGAGGGGTTAAACTTTATTAAAAGATTTGTCAGCACAAAAAGTGAAACGTCCATGTAAGGATGCAATTAGATTTCATTGTCACACGTAAAACAGAAAGAGGAATTTCATCTCCAAACTTTGCAATATAAAAGCCAAGTCAAGCTAGTCAGGAATGAAATTTGAGTGGACAAACTAGCATTTGAAGTCTCCCAGTTGATAAAGGATTACATAATTGACGACCCAAACTGAACATGAATGACTACGTTTCATATGCTAATATATCCATTTCTATAAAGCAATACCATCTAATAATGCACAAGATACTATTCTCCATCAAATATTCTCTCCCTTAATCTAGGTTGAGCATGAAATCATATACTAGGTAGAGAGGTGAAATACATGACTCCAACTTATTGATGACCGCTCAAAATAAAATAAATAAATAAAATTCCCACAGAAACATTTCTCCTTTAATAACAAAGTCAAAATACTTTCAATAAACTCAAAATATCATTTTTGATACAAAGAGAAAAAGAGCGTGCCTTATAGGTAATTTAACTCTGTAAGAATATCTAAGAAAGTAACTTACCACCCACCCCAGCAGAAGTGAATCTTTATCAATTCCCTGAAAATGCTCTTGGATAAATGTATGCTGATGGACATGGGTAACCTTTTTCTTAAGAACTGCAGTACCACAATATATAAAATTGTTGCAATGAGCATAAAGATGAACTGTCAGAAAAACTTCTCCAACAGTAAAAAAGAAAGCATGGTCTTATTGCTCGGTTTTCTATACTGGGTCATCAATCATCCAGTTAGGCAGAGTTTAAATTAGACATGAAGCTGTATGCTTCATTCTTGTGGCATGCAAGGGCATAGCATGGATATGCTAATCATAGTGTTTACAGTATAACAAGTGGAAAAATTATGCAAGTAAAGCTAACATTCTTACCTTCTTCTGTATCATAACGATCTTTTGCAATTGAGTTCTCCCAGTGTTGCCATTGACGAATCTAATTACAGAAGAAACAAAGAAACATTAACCTTTAAAAAAAATATTAAATAAATAACCCACCACTATTACAAGTCAAAGATAGCATAAAGAGTTTAATCAGATGCTCACCCTTGCCCCTCCAAACAGAACTGTCAGCAAGCAGAAAGTAACATGGACAATGGCTAGAACAAAGATAAAGATATGTAAATGATGTAGAGCCTCTATGGACAACAACGGTACCTTACCCTGAAAAAATAGGACCAAAAAAGGGAAACTGATGAGAATGACTATTCTGATTTAGCTGTTGCAGCTTCATAACAACTCCATTCATACGCTCATATTATAAAATCAAACCAGTATAATTCATGCGCTCAGATTTTAAGCTAACAACTCCGTTCTGCTAAATGCAAAGATATAATTGCACCATTGCTTTGCTTTTCTAATCACAAATCAAAAAATAAATTCATAGTGAAGCATAGCAATACGAAGAAAGACAAATAATAGTATAATTGTACCTTTCGGGCACAGTAACCAAGCTGGGATTCGGCGGATTCAGCCAGCAAACGCCTGGCAGTGCCAGGAATTCTGGTAATATAGGAGCTCTGAAAATGTTCAGTTGTTGTAGTGTCGGATTCATGTCCTTTCTTTTTTTCAGAAAGACTACAAGGAAGCATGTTATCTATCACACGCTCAGGTACACAGATCTTAGAGATCATGCCCTGAGATACAGTCAACAGCAATGATATGAACCCCAGAAGCATCAACTCTGCAAAGTATAACACAAAAGTAAAAAACCCCGAATCTAAAATGAAAACAGTTACACTGAAATTAATCTTTACCATCATTCAGAATGTTAAAAAAAAAAAAAAGAATAGATCTTTTGAATCATTTTACATTTCTTATAGCATAATTCATAGTAAGCGACCGGTTAGATATTCAGAAAAAGAAAAAATCACTTCCATTAAGAATTTTAATTAGTTTGTGTTTGCATTTCCATAAAAGCTTCTACTTTTAGAGAGAGAACATGAGAAATCCCCAGTGTCTGTTTTGTCGAAAAGGATGGATCTTTCTCTAGAAAAATGAAAAATGTAAATATGAAATTAAAAAAAAAAAAAATACCTTCTTTAACTTTTTGGAGGGCTTCATAGAGAGGTTTCTGGTTGTTCTTCTTAAGATAAACGCCACCGTAATGAAGAAATCTTTCAGCAGCCAAAGAAATAGCAACAATAGCAGTGCAAACAGCAGCAACCACCCATGTGGGTGTGAACTCTAATGTATCTCCTTCTTCAGCCCCTCCCCCAGACATCTCTCTGTCTTCTTTCTTTGTGAGCAAGTAGATATGCTGGTAGAGCTTACTAGGTATTTTATTTTAATTTCTGTGATCAAAATTCAAAACGGAGAAACTGGGTCGATGGAGATTGACACTGCGAAATTGGCGAGAATATGACATAATGACACTGATTGTTTGTAGTTATTAATTAATATTGATATTAATATTAATTTTTATACTTATATTTAATTTTTTAATTTCAAAATAAATCTTATTTATTTATTTCTATAAAATAAAAAGAGCATCTTTGTCCTGTCTCAGTCCGTCGGTCCCGCGAACCAAACCTCATTAGTCCTTGTCTCTCGCTGGTCGTGGTTATGCTCAATTTCAACACAATTTAATGTTGTTTTGTCTCGGGACTATTACTGTTCTTTTTTGTTTGAAGAAGAAAACATGATCACTTTTACTTTAATTATTTGTTTTAAATATGAATTATTTTTTTTTCAACAATTTTTGTATAATATTTTTAGTAAGCATTTAAAGATTAAGGGTTTAGTTGATTTAATTGTTCATAATAGCTGATAGCTAGTGATTTGAAATTATCGATTAGAGTATAATTATCTGTCAAATATTAACTGAAATGAAAAATATCTGCATATGAATTTATTAAACAATTTTAGATTTTAAAATCAAACACCTTCTAAGAAAATATTTGGTAAATTTAATTATTTTGATAGCTTTTAACCATTTAAATATTTGTTAGTTGTATTAATTGTTTACAAAAAATCCTTTAATTCATCATCTAAACAGAGGAAGTGAAAAGAGAAGATCTTGGTATAATATAAAACATAAAAGATGAAATTTCTAAAGAGAGAGATGGATTTGTAATGTAAGGATACAATACAAAATAATAGCAAAGAAAGGTCCCACAAAGGCATTGGCAGTTGGCATTCACATGCATTTCTTTTCAGCTAGCATATTATCAGCCAAACACTCTATAACATAACGTACACCGCTGCTTGAAATAATTATCTTCCTTTCCCTTTTTTTTTCCAATTTCAATTAGAGAGCTTAAAGAAAAACGAAAACGTATATACAATAGTAAATATTCGAACTTTACAATTTCTCTTTCCCATCAGAGGATGCATTCTGGGTTGACATTACTCTCGAACCAACCACTAAAACCATCTTTTTCCCCAGTCTCCCACAACTATAGGAGTGTAATAAATAAAAAAATTATGTATGGGGAAAGAAAAATGGCAAAAATAAGGACCAAAATCGTGAACTAGGATTAGAATGTCAAAACTTTTTCCCCTAACTCAAAAATAAAATATACACTGTACATAGGATGAGCGGCTGGAATTCACCCATTGAGCTTAGCTAAGAACTGGTTCAGATTGTATTCTTCAGTATACTGTGATTCGTCCCAAAGCTCCTCTAGTCCACCAAGTATTGCTTTTAAGCCCTTTCCCGTGCCCATTAATTTTGGGTCTCCATCGGAGTTGCCATCCGAGCGCTTTGAGGCTGTACTTCGCTGCTCATGGAACAAAAAAAATTGTGAAACAGATTTGATGATATCTAACCTCACATGATTGTATTTTAAGTTCAAAACTCCAGAGTTCAAATCAGGGATCGAATGAATTATTTTCCTCAAATACGGTGATTTCAAAACATTCCTAGCAATCAATACCTTTGTAATGGTTTCTGCTGATGCAAATAAATCGAGTAATTGGTCTGTGTTCATAGTTTTCAGGCTCGAATTCTCTGCATTGATTACAGCATTAGCAACAGATACTTTGAATTTTTGGAGACTCATAACTTTTTCTTCGAGTGTGCCGCGCATGATGAGGCGATGCACATTCACAACCTTTTTTTGGCCAAGTCTATGTGCCCTGTCCATGGCCTGCAAACATATTAACCACATGATCAATAATGACAAAACTCAGAAAAGTAATCTGCAACATGCTTGGAGAATCAGTCAAGATATGTTAAATTCACACAAACTAAGACATGGTATACAATCTAGTTCTGGGGAAATTATGAGATCTAGCTGTATCTAGTGGGAAGAAAATATTCCTAGGCCATAGGAAAAGACTAGTTAAATCCTTCTGTTGCATAATTTTGTTTGAATTAGCAATGATGCAACATCATAATTAAAATCTGTAGTCACCAATATTCAAAAGCCCAAGCTAAATGTCAAGGTTACCAAAAAATTCCACCTAGGATGACAGCAAAACTTGTGAAGGTAGATTTCATATATTTGTTAGCAGGGGAGTTCAGTTTTCATGAGCCAACTTTGCTCTTGTGATTTGCAGAAAGAGGACACCACAGACAGCAAAACACAATGGAATTATGCATTCTAAGCGATCCATGACAATGGGTAGACAACATCATTAGTAGGAGGGAGAGTTTAATACCTGGTGATCTCGCATTGGATTCCAATCATGCTCCATGAAAATGAGTGTGTCAGCAGATGTCAGATTCAGACCAAGGCCACCAACTGCGTCAAGAGCAAAATGGGCATTAAAATTGGTTTCTTTAAATTCATTCATCAAACCACCAAGTGAAAAAACACAATATTACCATGTGTTGTGAGCAACAAGGCATCAATGGTAGGATCTGAATTGAAAGCCTTCACGATGTCAAAACGTTTCTCCGATTCAACTGATCCATCTAGCCGCAAGTAGGTGACACTGCTTTGAACCAGCAAACAAAATTCGAACTATTTGAAGTTTGGACCCAAATTTAATTTACGCAACTGAGTCAACAGTTAAGCCACATTGAAGGCAATATAACAGTAAATTTTCAATTCAGTACTGATTCTATTTATATGCATATGATGGTAGAATTAGAGTCTACAGTTGGTACCCACTACAACCTCCTCGGTATTGTGTGGGATTAAACACCAATAAAAAAAATCAAATCATGTGGTTATACCAAATAGAACAGTTTATTTCACCTTGCAAAGTTCAAAAAACTCAGTTCAGAAGTAGGAAAACTTACTTCTTCATATGGGAGTGAAACAAGTCTCTTTCAATGATGTCAAGAAGGGCCTACACGAAAAGTCATATTTAATCAAAATCACTGAGGAGCAGTCGAAATTAACATTATAGAGAATAAATTAAAGAGAGTCAAATTACCTTGTGCTGAGCAAATATCAACACTCTGTGCTGCCCAACATTCATAGCATTTTCAGAACTTGAAACGTCTATACCTATGCCACACTCTTCCAAAATCTCTTGTAGTGCAACTAATTTTGGAGAATGCTGCAGCTTATGCAATTCAGAGATTATGTCAGAATTCGCAGGCAAGAGTTCCGACAATTGAGATGCAAGTAAGTCAGGCATCTTTCCACCAACAACAAGCAATGGATGACTGCAAAGTTTTAGCAAGTATTGCAGGGCCTGAAAAACATATGAAGATATTAGCTTCTCCAAAAAAAAAAAAATAGGAATGCTAAAGAAACCCCAGGAATAGGGACAAAAATTAAAAATAAAATAAAATAACCTGGAAAACATGCGAAGAAGATGATTTGGATGAAGCGTTGTGTCCTCCACCACGTGGTGATTCATCTAGTTTTACCATGCTTGATATCTCTTGTCTAACATGTGAACCAGAAAACTGTTCATATAATTTTAATTGAACAGGGCTCAGGTCACAATATCTGTCTTGAATAATTTTCTCTGGCAAATCAGATAAAACTTCATCTTTTGTCCGCCTGAGAAGAAAAGGCATGACCTGTTGTATCAAACAGTAACCAGAATTAACTACAGCAGTAATGGTTCAAAAATAATGTCAGCAAAGGAGAGAAGGAGTGCAGTTGCTGGCCAAACAAGGGACAAAAATGTCAATTTTTAATAACCTGTTTGTGTAATGCTTCCATGGCAAGCGCCCCAGCTTCAGCATCCTTAGCAGAACATTTAGCATCTCTAGCAGCTACTAAAGGTTTCCCATAAGTAGCTTGAAACTGCAAAACATCAAATGAACAATTGAATACATGAAAATACAAACAGAAAAATAAAAAAGACTTCATTAAGTAAAAGATGGACACGAATCTAAAAGATTTTCTTTAGCTTGAGGAAGCGAGATAAGATCCCCATGTCATGGTTGAAAAATTCATCCAGTAAAAATGCAGAAAGAGGTACAGAATAAATTTGCTTTGTGACAGTAACATAAAAATCCAGGTGCAAGCAGTCCATTTCATAACAGCAACAGACATGATATTTTCAACATGATGCAAAGACAATCAAACTCGATGTGACCATTCTCAGTACCTATCTACAAGTGGATGACTTATATCAAATGAAAACCAATACTTCTTTAAAAATTGCGATACTAAGAGGGATTCACGCTGCACACTTACTTGTCTGTCAGTTCCAAGAAATCCTGGCATTAAAAAGTCAAAGAGAGACCATAGATCCATTATGTTATTCTGCAAAAGAAAAGTAGAACTATTGTCAATAGAACTGATATGGTAATTTTTACAATATTTATGTACACAAATATGACCTGGATTGGAGTTCCACTTAGTATCAGGCGATGTTGGGCTTTCAAACGTTTCACTGCAGCTGTAATTTTAGACTTCGCATTCTTTATGATATGCCCTTCATCTAAAATACAATAATTCCACATTATCTGCTCAAGGAAATCAATATCTTTGCGGACCACATCATATGAAGTGATGATGACATTATGCTTATCAAAATGATCTCTAAGAGATATGCGCTCTGGAGCAGGGCCAGCATATTGTAGGGTACTTATTACAGAAATATCAATATATTTCTCTATTTCAAAGGCCCAGTGTCCGACAAGTGTTGATGGGCAAACAATTAAAGATGGTTGAATAGCAGCACTGCTATTCAGAGTGCGACGCTCAGCAATGTCAGATGCCACGATTGCTGATGCCTGTAACGTCTTACCAAGTCCCATATCATCACAAAGGATCCCATGGAGCTTGAAACGTTTTAAGAAAGCCAACCAGTTTATCCCTTCCTGTTGATACCTGCAAGCATAAATCTTCTCACTACTGCTCTAAAACATTTAAAAGTACGCATGATCTTGCTACACATAAAAATAAATTCCCACAATAAAAGATGATCAATTACGAAAAAAAAACAAAGCAATAAAAATGTTTGTGATGCACAAAAATATCACTGATCGGGGATTCCAAAGAAATACTTTGCGGCGTAAGCTTCCAGAAACAAGTTCCCAAGCAATTTTGAGGTTCTTTTGGTAAGAGATACTTTCAGTTATTTAGAGGACTCGGGAATTCTCTAGTTTCGATGCAAAAGGGTATTTTGCGTTTGTATTGAGGAGAAAAAACAAAAAGGAATAGATTACATAGTTCTATTAGAAAAGCATGGATGGAAATAAGAAGAAATTTCTACACAAAAAAGAAAAGAAAAGAAAGCGGCATTCCGAATCTAGGGTAGGGGCCCATAATTAGGGATAGGTGAGGCTGTAGGAGCTACGAGAAGAACACATCTTGAGTCGTTACAATCATCAATTTGCCTTTGCCATTAGGGTATCAAACAAGAATACAGATTCAAACTAAAGCAATTTCTAAACACGATGGCCATACTTCCATTTTGCACATTACTAGATTGATCATATCCACATCAAAAAAAAATATGGCAGTGACACCAACCTCCTCAATGTGACCTTCAATTCAGTGGAAAGCTTGTAATCATCAATATGTGAATTGTCAAGCAGTTGCTCTAGAAACTGCGTATCTTCTGTGTTTTTCGTTAGGGCCTCATTCAATCCGCTAGGGGGGGGTACTCCTCGTGCTAGAGGAAGAAGTGGAACAAGAGCAGCAAAACTACGTGTCACACTCTGCCTGACAGAGTGATCAACATCACTCATGCACCGAAGAAGGGGAACAACTAATAAAGGAGCATATGGAACCAAATCCACACCCAATCCTTGAACAAGCAAACTAATAAGCATGCCAGCACCTTGCCTGGCATGAACAGAAGAGACATCCCCTAACATTGGTATTGCACTCTCCACTACAGCAGCCATGACATTTGCTGTCATTGACTTGGCCATTGAAGTAATACACCTTGAGGCAGCCAATCTAACTGCAACATGAGAATGGCGCACACATTTGAAAATACATGGAAGAAGTGTTAGCAACTTAGGCTTCAATGCATCACCGAGCATTGGAGTAATGGAACGTACCACCTGCAGATCATAAAGTGAAATACAAACTGTGAATATAACCAAAGGAAAAAGAATCTAAATCTGAATAACATAACAAATAAACAATTAAAGATTCCAATTTCCAAAAAAGTAAAAAATAATGAAAGACCTGAATATTATTTATTAGGATCTGAGGATCCTTCACAGCTTCAATCCTCTGCGTAATTTTTTGTTCATCTGCCGGACTTCCAGGAATCAGAATTTCTGTAAGGCAATCCCATAATTTTGGAAGCTTGTCGAATAAGGAAGCACCAAATTTCTCACACAAATGTTTCAATGCAAGTTCAGAACCCCGTCTACTAATGAAACCCTCAACTTTTGACCTGTCCTCATTGCCAGCTGCTGAATGAACCTTCGACTTCTGTTTTACCACATTACTCCCAGAGGAAAGGAAATCTAGCTCATCAATAGACTCAATGGAACTTATTACAGCAGCTTGAGGTGTCTCAGAGTGGTCCATGCAAGTCAAACTACAAATATTCTTGACCAGCTTATCATTAGGACTGGGCTTTCGGGCAATACAACGAAAAATGAGCTCAGCAAGTGCCTCGGCAGCCTTGTGCTGCAGTATTTCCTCCTAAAAGAGGGACATGGACAGAAAATATCAGTAAAAGTAGCGTATACAATTAAGAACCAAGAACAGGGGTGGGAAGGAGTGGACACCTGTTCCCTTTTGATAGAGGCCATTAGAGGCAAAATGATTGGATTAAGGCGGGCAGGAAGCTCAGACATCCAGACAACTGCAGCAGCAACTAAAGCAGAGACAGTAACATGCAAGTTACTCTGCAGATTGTTCCATTAAATAAACAAGTGTGTCAATGAAAAAAATATATAGAAATTAGAAAAGTGATTCTTTTAAACAAAAACTGAAGCAGAATTATGATAATTGACATCCAAAGCACACGATGAATCCATTTGCATGTCACCCATTCTTTCAAAAGAAATGTAAAAATGTTATCACAAAAAAAAAAAAAAAAACTGCCTTAAACTATATCTCAGATGAGGGGGTTTCAATACAAACAACTTTTTTGCTCTCCAAAAGGTTCCAAGCTTTCATATCACAAAAGATAAGAACATACCAGAAAATTACCTGGACACATTTTAAATAGCCTGCAGTTGTCAAAAGTCGATGCTTTGATGATTCAATATCATCAACAATATTTCGTTCCATAGATTCATCCCCAGAACTGTCACTACACAGTGAAGGCAGCTTGGAGGCAAAATTGATTGCTTCATCAGCACTCAAGCTCTCCACATCTACTTTTACAGACGATAATGTATTCTCAGGTATTCCAGATGACTCAACGGCTCGACATAGCAGACTGGCCTCATTCCGCATCTTTACGTAAGTCCTTGCAAGCTCAGAGTATGGAAGAACTGAATCCTTTGTAGGAAATGCAGGATCTGAACAGAATAACAAATCCAACAACCAACTTTTAACATGGTTGGGAAAGGCAGGCATAATTCTTTGCACTTCAGAGAGGTCATTGCTTTTGATCTCCTTGAACCATGATATGAGAACCATGGATGCCACCTGATAGGGCAGAATAATTATTTGAAGGCAGAAAGAAAACAAATGATGATAAACAAGAAAGAGAGTCACCAAGTTACTATTTTTAACCACAACGATTGAAAAAGAAAAAAAAAGTTACCTGCCGCTGAACCCCAGATGAAGAAGCAAGGGCATTCCAAATTGGATCAACTGCACATTGTACAGAATTGTCCCGCAACTTAGAGGCAAAAGTTCCCAATGCTGATGCTGTAATCACTCGAGTATTGGTGACTGACATTTCAACGTCAGAACCAACAATGATCTTAACTGTGCTAGCAGAAGCATCCCCATTTCTTTCCTGTGGAATGATTTCCTTCCCTGAATCTAAACCAATGTTTCTATAAGAGTCATTTTCGAGTTTCACAGCTCTCATTTTTGCTGCTGCTCTAACATGAGATTTTCGGGGAAGAGCAACAGGCCAAAACATCTTTGTAGAATCTAATGCTGAACCATATGGAGTAGTTGAAAGTTCAATCCAAGAAGACATGTAGGAATTTGCAGCAGCTTCCAAGTCCTCCACTGGGCACTAACATCAAAAGGAAAAAGAAAAGAAAGAAAAATGAACCAGTATATCCACTCCAAAGTTTCAGAAGAAAGGCAAAAGTTTAAAACGTACATAGAGAAACCCCTGGTAAGACCATTAAATAGATATTAACAATCATCTACAAAAATAATTTTCAGTTGCAGGATACCACAAAAGCGGAAGAATTTTTCTATTCCACAGTATATTTCAAAATAACTAACTTAATTAGAAATAAGATCCAATGTCTACCATGTTATCGAGCTTCCAAAGAATATTCCTTGATTCCTTCTAGACTCTCACATAAGCCAAAGCACTGAAAGGATTTCTACAACTATTACATGCTGATTGAACCTCAACCCCATCCCCCCAACCCCAGCCACATAAGGAAAAAAAAAAAACATATTTATAAAATTTTTGTTAATTATTTAGTTATGTATTGAATCAGAGACGGAAGGTAAATCACCAAACGAGTGAAGAAGAGATTTAGCACCTAATGCAGGTATTGTATCCTAATCAAATATAATACCTGAACTAGGAGCCTCCACACCCTCTCTGAACATTGCAAAATTTCTTCATTTGGTTCAAGAAGCAAATTCTGAAAAACGATCTGAAGGGTATCTCCCAAAATAAAGGACGGCCAAAATGATGCACCAGAGGGTTCAAACATATTTCTTTTATAGCTAGCTTCAAGTAATCGCTCCTGCAAATGAGATTCTTCAGTAAAATACAAACGAATAGAAAGATCACTAATGTAAAATAAACAATTTGGATAGATTATTCCATAAGCCTTTGGGTCGAGGGAGAAGGAACAAAGAACAGGATAGGGATCAAATTAATTTACATGAATAAACACTGATTTATATCCAGAAGGATATGAACAAAATCCAACATGGAACATTTTACTTGAAAAGCGTAGAGGAAAGAATCTAAAAAGCCAAACATTTAAGACAACTCCACACCATTGGCACAATAATTCTGTAGTGTATATTTTGTGAATTGTAATTTAAAAAATTAAGCATATAAGAAAGAAATTAAGCACAGACCAGGGTTCGAATAGCGGAATATCGAACTGAAGTGATACTATGTCTCATAAATGGCCATAATCTTGGTGCCAATGTTGACAACATGTAAGGATTCTCCTGCAAATCTTTTCCTTCTCTAGCATCATCAATATGACTTACTTCATTCAGATCTAACTCCTGTTTCTCTTTTGATATCATCTTAGGAATCATATCTTCCTGTGAATAAATTTCTGCCAACAGATTCATCACACTGCAAAATGGCAAGAAAACTCTTTCAAAATCTCTGCATCACTTCAAATCCAAAAATGCAATACACAATTGACATGACATTGGCAATTAACACTATTTGCAATTCACAATTCTAATATTTTATAACATTCCTCTCACAAAAACAAAGTGCTTATACACCTCAAGTAAGGACTATTAACTACAATACATGATTAAAAAGAGAATATGAATGCCAAAGAACTTGCTAACAGAAGTACCTGCTTGTAGATGGACTCAAATCATCTAAATCAAGTAATATATCCCAAAGTAGCATGATAATGGAATGCAATGTCGGACCCTTTAAAGAGACAATAGAAGCAGCAGTAGGTATTAAAGCATCTGCAGCAACTGCACGAACATCATCATCAGGGTCCTCCAGACCAGCTTTACATGCTGGCAATACATAGCCAAGCAAATGAGGGAGCATCTCCTAAAGAAACAAGAGAAATGCACAAATGATAAAAACAGTTAACAGCAGCGGCTATAAATTTGAAACATGCGAAACTTAAAACAAATATGCTCCAGAAAAGACAAATGCAAATGCAACTGTTGTGATCTCTTTTGTTTGCCTGAATATTGATCCCAAGAACTTCAAGAATCAAGGTAAAAGAGCAAGCCTTATTTAAACCATATTAAAAGAACAGAGATATACTTCTGCATGATTATGCTACTTTAACTACCCTTTTCACCCAGTTGCTAATTCTCCTCGTAGATCATCTATGTATAGAGAGAGATAGGAGAGAGACATTATGTCTGTGCGTGAATACACACCAACAAGTAAAGATGATTGACTAGAATATGATTAAAACAACAATATCAAAAATGAAGTCAACCAATGCCCCACAGCAATTTAGTGAATAGTGATTGCACATTGAATAAAGGGGAAAGAAGTACACTTGAAATTCAAATGATTCAATAGATCAGAAAAGCTACCATAAAAAATCAATTAATTTTTGGGTGGTATGGACGACTCACAAATTGTGTTTAAAGATCAACTAGGCCTGATATATCAATGGATCAGACTTCCTTCTTTCTACATTTTTTTCAAACAATCAATTATAGCTAAAACTTCGATGTTATTGCAGCCCCTGGCCAATAAGAGGCCTGGCATCCTATCTTAAGACGAGGGCTTGGGATGAAGGCACTGATGGTTGAGACCATTCAATCAAAATTTCCACCAAAATATCAATAATAAGTTCAAAGCCCAAGAGGATCAAATAAACAAAGAGGTCCGCTACTTAGAATTACTGATATCAACACAACAAGGTTTTACCTGACGGACAGCAACCAAGTACTTGATACCCAGAAGACTTCCATGACGAATTTCCCATTCTGGTCTACGCTGAACAAGAAGAATGCAAAGAGTAAAGATTACCAAACAGGATCAGAGGGTATTGCAAAACAGCATCTAAAAAATAAGATCGAGACCAAAAGAGTGATTTCAAATAATATTTACCTGCATCTGAAGCAGAATATTTAAAGTTTCAAAAACTAAAGTATGATGCATGTACTTAAAAGAAGCACCCAATGCTTGTGCACAAGTTTCCCGGACTGGAGCAACAACCTGGTCAGATACATAATCTCCAAAACTGCACACAAAAAAGTGAAAAAGCGGGGCACAAATTTGATAAGGAGCTACAAAGAGAAACTACATACTGATAGTACTCAAAAGATACATATAAATAGTGCAGAAGCTTGAGAGGATTAGTCTCTATTCTTGACATTAGATCTTACCGGTCCAAGGATAATATGCACAGGAAACGGATAGCAAAATCTTGAAGAAGTTCACTGTTTTTCCTTGATGAATACCTAGAGAGTTTAACCAAGTTCATTAACTCCGAATTTTCGGGAATGGTGCTGAGTGCATCTGATTTCACAGAAGAAGCCTTATCTTCATAAATACTCTTCGATTCCACCACCACATCTGCAACTTCCTTAGATGACCCAGGTACACCATCAGGGTACATATCACACACCATCTTAACAGAACTACCATCAACTTGACCATGATCCTGTACTGCAGGGACATTCCATCCACCATCTTCAACCTTGATACTTGAGTCAAAATCACCTACACAGCCAGTAGACAGCAACGGCATTGATAACGATGGTGCATCTTCTATCTTTGGTTTTTTGAGATGTGGTTGATGCAACTCCAACTCATCCATTGAGACTTGCATATTCAAATCAATTTCTCTCTCTCGCTTCATTGTGCTTGAATAATCTAGGTCTCTTAATTCATCTATAGCACCATCCAAGCTCAAGTCAGGCATAAACACCCCAGCTGAACCACCATGATGAGTTAAAATTTCTCTCAATGCCATGACACTACCATGGCGAACCTCCCAAACTGCAAATGTATATTCAAATAATCAAATGACTGAAAAATGCAGTCCTACTCCTACATACAGATAGGAATATAAAAGATCACCTGGATCAAACATGTCAACAATAAGTTGCTCAACAAAACCACGGAAAGGCCACCTCCCTTCTCCTTCATGGTCAAAGCTTTCTTCATCAGCATTTACCTGTGTTAAAAGGCATAATCAACTGTTCCCCCCTTTTACTTAAAACAATGAAAAAGCAAGACGCCTGAGCTCTTTATTATAACCAAAAAATGAAGGATTAAAAACCAATATTGCAAATCTCATTGTCGCAATTTGTAGTAAATAACTCCAATTTAAAGATATCTCGATCCCCATCAATACTTATTTTGGAAAATTATGTCAACAGATATATCCCATCAAAAGATAGATTCAGAAGCACATCCTCCATTTTTTTTTTTTCTTTTCAAAATGGAACAGATGAGCATTCACATGATCGAATATGTCATCAGCTTCAAGAATTGGAAAAACAATTCCCGGATTCACATCTAGCACATCAAAATATTTAGCTCATTCAAAAGCTGAAGAAATAAATCCTTGAGAAAAGCAACAAAAAACTTTTTACTTCCGTCTGGGATGAAGCTCACAACAACGACAACAAGAAAGCCTTAAACACAAACTACCTGGTATCAGCTAATTGCTGTTTATTTGCATCCATGTACATACATTATCACGGAAAAAGAGGAAAACAAGTGCAGTGAAAGTGAAGGTAATCTTTACTTATATCAAGGGAACCAATCAAATACCTTGTTAGAATTAAAAGAATCTTGATTTGACGCCTTTGGAGTTGTACTCTGACTAATTGATACCTCTGTATCACCATCCTCAGACCAACCTTTTGCTTGGTCTTTTGAATTAATTTTTGCTTTTCGCTTTAAGAGGTTCAGTTCCCTAGCACTTGGTCTTTTGGATACAACAGTAGGAACCATACTTGCAACGAAACGCTGGATATTGTGTACAGATGGAGGCATATAAAATCCATGCTCCAACCCATTTCCTTGACGAGGCAATTTTTGAACAACAAGGTCTTCATCTTTAATTACATCATTGACATCCATAAACTGCTCGCAAACATCCAAACCTGCTCACCAAATTTCAAATCTGTGAGAAGCAATGCTAAAACCAGAAGAAGATACTACAAGATGATATTGCAAATCCAGATAACGAAATACAAGAGAGAAAAATTAAAGACAGGAAAACCACACGTGCAAGAAAGAAAAAAGAGCGTAATTTCTAACAAACAAAATTAAATGAAATTGGAAAGGGTACGGGACCAGCAATCAAAAGAGGCTATAAAAATAGAATTATGTCCATGTTGTAGCAAGCAGGTACTTGGTGTAGCTGAAAATGTAGTATAATAAGCACATCTAGTAGCATGTTAAGGAGTTTTATAAAAGGAAAGCAAAGGAGGTGCAGGCAGCAAACAGACAATTAAACAAAGCTAAATGAATTTAAAGCAAATCCTTCCCCTTTCCACCTATTTGGTCTAAGAAGCATATGAAGACCCACCAAATCAAAATTAGAAGCTTTGACACCAGAATGAGAAATTTAAAAGGATGTCTAAACATCTAATTAACGAGCTAATATTCCATAGGCACTCCTAAAAGTATCACTAAATTGAAGATACCAAAAAGATGCATAATCTCTATTTTCAAAAGTTCAGCATTGAGTCCCAGTCTCAAATCATTATTCCATCCTAGACACCCTTGCTCGTTTTCTTTTAAGGGAGAACTACACTTAGGTCCATGTAGTTTTGTTAAACATACTCTCAGGTTCTCCACGTTTTGAACCGTTGAACTGTTGGGCCCTTCATCGTTTTTTTACCCATTTTGCTGTTAGTCAAAGATGGAAATCAATAATTTATTCAATATACTTTATCAATAAGACTGAAATATCCTTAAGAATTATTAACTTCCATGAGAACACATGTAATAATAATCTAATCACCATTTTCTTTTTTTTTTCGTTCATGTTAATGTCATTTTCTCCGGTTGTATTAAAAAAATCCAAATGCACCAAAACTTGATGAAATTACTAGCAAGATTAGATCAAACTAAAGTTAAGGCAATATATTTTAGCTTATAGACTAATCATCTCTCTTAATCCTTCTCTTTATTTTCAACCTTTTCTTTTGCAAATAGAATTGCATACGTGAGAATCATTTGTCTTCTCCTCTATTTCTTATTTACAGAATTAACAAATAGTGAGTTTTGTTATAAGCATGCAATCTTAAGAATTCTTTGATTCTTGAAGCTCAACAGACAAATTCATAACACTGTCATTTCATAGTAGCACACTAATTTCATATCTAATTTAATCCCATCAAACTCAGCTTCATTACTCTCTCCTTTATAAAACAACTTACCGGTTTGCTCATTTTATTTTCTTTATCCCCCAAGTTAATATGCAAACAAAACAGAAGTTGCACAGAATCTGACTATGTGATGACCACATGTTAGATAACTACCCAAGAGACCAGCAACAATCTGTGATACGTGGATTTTCAAAGCCAAAATCTCTTTGGTTTATTTTTCGATTTCTGAGGTTTTTTGCTAGCGCACAGAATCAGCCATGAGATTGCGGTACAAATCCCCCTCTTTGAATCATTCGGCTAGCAGCAGTGTTTGGTTAGAGCTGCTGAAGGAGGCGGAGCTGCTGGGAATCCTTCTAGAGGAAGAAGATGATGTTAAGTGTAAAATTACTTCTTAGTCCCTAGAAGTTGCAGCAGCTTCCACTTAGGTCCTTTTAGGGGTAAATTTGAATAAATTAGTTATTTGAATTTAAGAATTAATTTTAAACGACTAATTTAATTATTAAGTGTTTTAATTAAAGCAGGGTATTTAGGTCTTTTACTGGAAACTAAACAGCAAAATGGGTAAAACACCCAACAGTTATGGCACACTATCTAGAGGACCTGTAAATTTATTTCCCATACCTAAGAGTATATTTAACAAAACTGCAAGGACATGAGAGTAATTCCCTCTTCTTTTAACATTCTGAATTAATTATATAACATGGTTACGCATTCACTTTATCTCAGTTTGCACAAGTTCAATAATGAACCACTTAGGATACACTTCTATTCCATACATACCCAACTCTCATAAATAAATCTAACAAATTACTTGCATCACATATTTTTGTTCATCGACCACAAATAACTAAGGTCTCTGTGACTATCCCTTCGGACCATGTTGTAGAAAGATTTTCATGACAGAGTCACCCTACCACTTCATGGAGCATTAACCACTAGGCCATTGATACACACTAATGAACTTGGTCGGTTGGTCCCCAATATGCATGTATAAGTACAGATAAACATTTATATAGAATTGTACAAGACAGAACAAGTGTGTGAATCACTAACCCAATCGGCGTCGCAGATTTTGTTTCTGACGAGCTAATCGCTCCCTTGGATTCTTGTAATTATCATTTGCAATATCATACTCCTGGATCAAAACTGATATAAGAATTTCAACCTATGGGTGCACATATTTTCCCAGAGGAAAAAAAAAATGAACAGTACATAACACTGTCGCAACTGATTAAAGATAAGCATGAATTCTGCAATGCTCCTAAACACTGCATATCTGTCTTCTGTTTTATGAGTTACTTGACACAAAAGATACCATTTCATGTAAGAACAAAAAATTGTACAATAAAAGCACAAATATGATGTTCACTAAATACCGCTAGTTGGCAGTTTAAAGTCATATATGAATTCTCTGCTAACCAATGACCTTGTCATTTTAAATCCAGAAATCCCTTCTACAGCCAATACAAACTTAAAAATGGCCCATACAATCTTCTCTATTAAAACAGAAGAAGGGATTCCTCATGTCCAAATACTACCAAATAAATGAAAAGGTGGATAGACATTAAATGTGTGGGTATCTTGAGACAAGAAAATATCTCAGAATAGAGCCTACCCCATCACTTCCTTCCATAGAACATGTAGAATATACAGAATTTTAGTCGTTGAATAACTGAGCCGGGATATCTTTCCGGTTTTCATCATTAACAGATGCATTGTTTCTTACTGTAACTGACAAATAAAAAATTTGACTCAAACAGAATTCACATGCAAGAAAATGAAAAATCATTTCTTTTTTATTTTTCTTTTGCTCTCCTGCTCTTCCCCAACCTCCTACAATTATATTTCCATTCTAATTCCTATTCATCTGAGCAAGGAACTGGAGGAAGATTATTTCTTGGCTGCAACTTCTAATTCACATTCCAAATAAAGAGGAAAAAACAAATGGAAGCAGACAATCTAACCAACAGAGAAAAACAATAAAATACAAGAAGCCTGGAAAAAGTTAACTGAAGGAAAAAGAAGGTTGTATTACCTGCCCTCCAGATGCCAATAAAGCACCAAACTCTAAAACTTTGTTGATATCGAAACTGTTCAAACAGTACAAGGAAGATATTTAAATGAAGTATATAAAGATACATAAAATTGAATAGGCTCACATGCATTCTAATATCAATGACAAAAAAAAGGTCCATGCAATAAAAAAAATAAAATAAAGCAGCACATGCAAAGTTCTTCAACAACCTTCTAAATGAACCACTTGATACGATCTTAGAATGAAAATCAGGCCAACCAACCAAATTCTCAACAACACCTGGAATCCCAGTCTCTGACATTTTTGCTTCTACCCGGTCAAATAATTCAGGCAATGATGTGTGCTTAACATTCTGAGCAATGGCGCCAATTGCATGGGCAGCAGCAACTCTTGTATCCCAGTTTTTACTGCGGAGGTATTGACAAACCTATATCCAAAGGGACAGCATTTAAACTTGGCATTGCTTGGGTTTTAGTCTTGGACGTTGCTTGGCTTATAGCAGCCAAAAAATAGTGGATGAAAGGATAAAGATACATACGAAGTACGAATAACAAAATTTGAAGCACATCTCAACCATTATTACATATAAAATCAATATTCAAAAGACATGTAAATGAAATATCTTATAGAGACAAAATCATACAAGAACAGTTCAAGGGAATATCCTAAAGCAATAAATTTGAGGAATGAAGAAGCCAAATACTATGAACTAGGGAAGAACTGAGAAAGCTTGGGGAGAGTCTATTTTTGAGTGATTGGCTACAAAAACTAGGGAGCAACAAAGCAAATAATATATATATTATATATATATATGCAGGTTCGAGGACAAGTCAGTTCAACTTTTAGTAGGCATTGACAACACAAGGAAAGGTTAGACAAAGTAAAGCACATTACAATATAGTATATAGTATTCATTCACAAACTAAAAGGTTGAAATCCATGTAGTGAAAGCTAAAGACCACAACTTCTTCCCCTTTTTCCTACATTTTCCACACTGTTAACCCGCATCCTCCTCCAAACCATTCTATGCGTTTCAGCCTACAATTGTTCACAGGATTTCGCCCTCCAATAGCAGAATTTCATAACCAATTAACAGTTTACAAATTAAATACATATTGACAATAACACTAAAAATTGAAGAGGATAATCAAAATAAACCATAATCTAATAATATCCCTATCTCTCATACTGATAATACATAACTAATGAAATTGTAATTACACTACGATACAAGACAATTCACTAAGAAAAATACAAAATTAATGAATTACAGCTAAATACCTTCTTGAGGAGAGAGCTCAAATCCTGAGGATGTGATTTAGCAATATCCCCAATTTGTCTTGCCGCAGTAAATCTTGTCGCCTGGGTAGAACCAGCTAAAGAGAAGTAATCGTCAAAGAAAAACTAGAATTACGCAGATGAAAATAGAAACATCGGTGTGAATTTCAAAATGCTTCCCACTAACACTAACACTAACCGAAATCAGATCGAAGAATGCCAAAAGAGAAAAACACAAAAAGAAAAAACGAAAAATAGTAGATAAAGGATACTGTCCAATAGGGTGAGTAACCGATTGAGCCGCGAAGATTGCTGCTGAGCCATGGTGAAGAAACAAGAGGCTCCAAACTACTAATATAACGACATCATTAATCATCCAATTCACTCATAGGCGGTAAGTACCATCACACACTGTCCGTTCAACAATAAATTGATGGAAACAAATTAAGCTTCGTAAAATCACACAATGCCTTTGGCTTGAGGTTCAATTCTCCGGTTTCAATATCATCACAAACATTGTCACAATGAAACAAATGAAAAGAGAAAAATGCTCCGCTTTGTTTCAAGGAATTATCAGTTAGGGTTATGATTGACAAGAAAAAGCAAAAGATTAGAAGGTGAATTAGATAGAAATGAGTGTACGTATTTGTTAAAAAAGTGACAAGGAAAAAAGAAAAGTAAACTAGGGTTACAAGGCGGAGGAGGAGGACGAGGAGGAAATCGGCGGTTTTTATGGCGGTTGAAACAGAAGCAGGGAGATGATAATAGCACTCTGCTTTGGGGTCGATATGATAATAAACAAAAGCCCTTTTAAGTAAATCTTTTCCTCATCTAGTGTGGTGTTAAAATAAAGTGTAGTAATAAATGATAAAAAATAAAGGAGTCGGGTACGTATTTATAGTATTTTTCGCGTATTTACTGTTACTATTTCTTGTTCGTTTTTTTAAGGCCAATTTTATGGAGCTTTCGGCCTTGGTTGGATGAAATTGAAAAATAAAAACAAAATCTCATTTTTTTAAATAAATTAAATAATATTAATTATATTATTTTAAATGGCCATTTTATGTAATGGTTTTGTCACAGGTATCATGGCGAATGATCAACTACGCTCCACAAATGAAAAAGTGGATTTGCGGTTTGCTTTGTGGGAATAGCAACCCTCCGTCCGGGTTCATCCGCCATGGTTCAATTTTGATTTTCTTTCGTCGGATCCGGAAAGATCGGTTTTCACCGTAGATTTTTCTTTTTTTTATTTTTTATATTAATTTTGTAATATTAATATACCAATTTTTCATTCAAAATATAATCATATAATATTTATTAATAATTTAAATTTATTTATTTGTATTTTATTAGAACACAAATTCTATTTGTTCTATATTATTATTGTTGAAGATCTAAGCTTTGCTCAAAGTACAAAGTCTTGTCCTGATTAAAAGAAAAAAGTATGAAGTCTTGTCCAAACAATTGCAATCAAAAGTTGTTCACAAAAATTTGATATTAAATTTATAGAACTCTCAATTTTATATCTCAAAAAATTGATATTAAATTTATGGAACTCTCAATTTTATATCTCTGATACAAACCTATCAAAAAAATGTTAATTAAAATGTTAAGAGATTTGAATTTATTTAAAAAATTTTAAATTTGAGATTTATCATATGCAATTCTAAATTATTCATCAATGCTCATTTGTATGACTCAAGTTAGGTCCCAATTAGTCCGGACAAATATTTTAAGATTGTGTGAAAAAACAAATAAAAGAAAAAACATCAAACTCAAAAGCTCTATCAAATTAAACTTCTTGAGACTTATACAAAATCAAAACATCAAACTCCTTTGCTTTATTTTTTTTTTTGACTAAAGTTCACTCCAATAATGATTGAATATCAAGTTCATCTCAAATTAAGTCATCATGACTTTTGTTTAATATTTATTATAAGATTTTTACTTACATTAGAAAGAAACATATATATTATAACCACTATTTTTTTTTTTAAGGAATGCACAATTTTTCAAAATTATATATATAGATTAAGCAAATTGTGGATTGAACAATAGATGCGGTTGAAACTCTTAAATTGTGTGATTCAGTTCAGATCCATTATTGCTCATCCAATTGTGTAATTGGTGAGTTAGTGATAAATTAAGATGGTGTTTCTCAAAACTTATAAGTTTTTTATAGATTATAAACTATTGAGTTATGTGTTTTTCAAAACTTATTTTGCAATTTATAATCAGATTATAACTTGTTTTAAAAAAGTTGAATATCTCACTTTAAAATAACCATTTATTTTTTTAAAACTAGTTTGACCAATTAAAAGAGTAATATAATTATTCCTAATTCACAATATTCCAAAACTATTGACCATCTTTAAAGTCTAAACTTTCCACCTTTCAACTCAAGAACAATTGATTATTTTATCAGTTTTTTTTTTATTATAAACTAATTTACAGAAATATTTTCAACTATTTATCATCTAATTATAAAGTTACAGAAACAGTTAACTGATTATTTGTAAATTGATTATAATTTATTGAAAATCAATAGTTTTGAGAAACATCTCCGGAATTTTATTTTAGAGGGAAAACGAGAAAGGGCCAGAAGTTGCGAGTGAAATGCATGTTTAGGCCCAATTTATGTCGAAGCCCCTTACTTAGCTTAGTTCAATTCCACGATTGCGTGATTGCCATGCTGCCTGGTGGCGCCTAATCCTCACACTTCACCGGCCGGTCAAACTACTGCCCGCCATATAATTTAACAACAAGATTCACCTGTGCACGCCACCTCAAATATTTTAATCTATATATCATTCTCTTGTTTCCGCTGGTTTCCGAAATCGGCAAACAATATCGGATAGACATGCTCTCTCTATATGATCGCTACTGTTACTAGTTTTACATTCGAATTTCTGTTTTATTTTTAGTCTCCTAGCAAATGGCTTCGTTCTCATCTCGTTGAACATTACCAGGTAAATTTTTTTCCCTTACGATCAGCCCTTGAATTTTGTTTTTGGTTGATCTCCGTTTTTTTTTTTTTTTTTTTTTTGTTTTTTAAGATCATTATATGTTTTCAGTTTTAAGTTGCTACAATATTTAGCGTTCTTTTGTGTCTGATTTGTTTTTGGCTGTTTACCTGCGCATTGATGGATATGGCTAATTTCCTGTTTAAGTGCTTGGCATTCTTCAGAATATTGAATGAATAGTTGTTTTCTTTTTAATTAGTTATAGTCACAGCATAATTTGCATATATTTATACAAATCTTCCTAAATATGTGGTTTTTTCATATGCTATATTGTTTCTTCAATTGCCATTGATTCTTTTAATCCACATCTATTGTTCACAAACGCTGCTTTCAGCTTACATTAAATACATGCAATG
This sequence comes from Croton setiger, assembly GCA_948099555.1. NCBI lineage: Eukaryota > Viridiplantae > Streptophyta > Magnoliopsida > Malpighiales > Euphorbiaceae > Croton > Croton setiger. Next base: position 224,166 of record CANUEY010242231.1, read on the forward strand.
ATGTCGAAAAATCTTCGAGGAAGTGGTGCCGAGAAAGCTTTATCACCAGAGGAGCAGCAAGCTAAGGTATTCTCAACAATAATATCCAGGATAGAGCTTTATTATATTTTAACTTTTAAAAGCTTTATGCTAGAAATATATTTAGTACATTGCTTCAAATTACAAATGCTGGGCAAAATTCTAAATAACCAAAAGACATGCTTGCTTCTTCTTTATGTTCCAAATGATTCAAATATTTTTGACATATGAGTTATCTGTGCTTTTGCAATTCATTTTGCATACTTGTCTCATATAAAATTGGCAAGGTTACTTACTTTCTAGGGTGTCTCCTGCGTTAAAACTAATTCTGATGTAGTTTTGATATTGGTCAAAATACTAAAAAGCAAAATCAATATAAAAATATATTAGCTATTGTGATTTGACCACTTTCCTTTGACGCTATGCTTATTGCCATGAAAACAATTTCATTAGATACGGTGGCTTCTCTTGAAAGATCATTTTTTTGGAAAACTAGTTCTCTTTGGTAACCCCTAGAGTGTTAAAACTAATTGCTTTTACTGCTTCAGATCAATGATGTTAGGAAGATCATAGGCCCTATTGCTGATAAGCTTCCAGCCTTGTGTTCTGATGCATCAATATTGAGATATCTCAAAGCGAGAAACTGGAATACGAAGAAGGCGGCAAAAATGTTGAAAGGAACCTTGAAGTGGAGATTAGAATTCAAGCCTGAAAAGATACGATGGGTATGTAACTATGTATGCAACCCGTGCCAATTTCTATTCTTAATTTTTGAGTGTTTAAGGATTTGATCACGAAAGAGCAGAAAAAGAAATCTATGTTTCTCACCTTTTTCATATTATCTCCCTAATTGACTTAATAAATTGCCATGCATGTTTGGTTTTTAAGCTAAATGGAGTCTTGCAAGCCGTATTAGACATGGTCAATCTTCAAGCGGGTCAAGTGGATGTTTCAAAATTTAGCACAAATAATTGAGTAGAAAAATATTGCCTAATTGCAAGAGGAAGCTGATAAACTAGATAAACCTACACAGGGGTTTAAATTAGCATTTCAGTCTATTGCAATGTGCTTTGACTTGTCATCTGGTTGCCATGTTCACTTTGATTGTTTACGGGAGCAGATGAGGAAAATATCTGAGATGTTTTCATGTAAAATAATTATTAACCTGTTGATACTTATTGGCATATAGATATGACAGTGCCTATGAAAATGATATTTTGTTGTGAATGCAGGAAGATGTTGCTCAGGAAGCTCAGACAGGGAAAATCTATAAAGCTAATTATTTTGATAAGAAGGGAAGAATGGTTCTTATAATGAGGCCTGGATTCCAGGTAGATACATTACTATTGAAATATTTAGGGACCACCTAACATCATAGCAACGTTTTAGTTGTTAATTAGCAAAACTTAAACATGTTAAGGCAATGTGTTCATTTGCTATGGGTTTTAGAATGACAAAAACTGAGTTGTATTTCTGATCTGATGTTTGAAAAGTGGGTTTTTGAAGTTGTGATGATACATTGCCTTCACTTGCTGCTACTTTCTCTTTTGCCACGACAACTATTTACTTTCATCACCTCCACATTGGTAGTTCTTATAACTGTTGTTATTGCCACCACATCCCTATCACCAGCATCTCTACTGCCACCTTGACCATAATTGCACCGTTGGATGTATTGATATGGCTCCCTACCACCAAAAGCCTATGCCTTATAGTATCACATGCAGTACTTTAACATCCTTAGCAATTTACACTTGAGAGCTTGCAATACTTAGTTTCAATATGATATCTTGAGGGATTGGGGTTGGAGAAGGAACCTGATGAATTTTATTTTGGTGTTTAGGTTCAAGAGAATGTGCTAATCAGTTGAACTTTCCAGCTCTATGTCACAATAATTCTTATCTAGCTTTCATGTTTTAATTTTTTACAATGATCTCAAATGGCTGACCCTTCTTTTATGTCATGATTGCAATTTCTGTTGTCAGAACACGAATAATCTGGGAGCACAGATCAGACATTTGGTCTACTGTATGGAGAATGCCATAATGACCATGAATCCGGATCACGAGCAAATGGTGTGGTTAGTCGATTTTCAGAAATGGACAATGGCTAGCATATCAGTGAAAGCTGCTAAGGAAACAGCTAATATCTTGCAGAATCATTATCCTGAGAGACTGGGCCTTGCCATCCTCTACAATCCCCCCAAAGTATTTGAGTCTTTTTGGAGGGTATGCTTATTCCCTTCTACATGTGATATTTCCTCTTGAATTTATATTAATTATCAATTTTTCGATAGTTTGTGGATTTATTTATAAATTACTACTACAAGATGCCAAAATGATTTTATATTTCCAAGGATATTCATCTTGAAAACCTTTTATGATATCTAGTTAAGAAAATGAAAATTGTTTTCAGTTTTCTGTACATTTATTTTTTATTCTACTCGCACATTTGAACTACCACTGTTGTAAGGTGCTATTTCAACTGAGTTGTGTACTTCTGATGTTACATCCATTTCTAGTTGTGGCATTAAGTGCTAGTGCTTTTATCTACATCCTGTAAAGACATCATGCTTTGTTGTTATAAACAGTTCTTTTTGAAAGCCTATGCTCAGTTAATCTTTTTTTTTTTTTTTGGAAATTACTTGGCGAATAAGAACTTTGAGTTGTGAAGTTTTCTTTCAATCTATAAGAATTTCATAATGTAACTGTTTGTTCTTCACTTAATTAAACATTATAAAGCACAGCTGGATCATGTGAGTTTCTTCTGCTTTGTCAACCTCATGACCATTCTCCACTGATGATTTCAACCTTTACCATTGTTGCTTCAGATATGATCATTCTATCAGTTATATTGAAAATTTCCCTTATTTCAGATATGATTATTCTATCAGTTATATTGAAAATTTCCCATGTTTCAGATGGTGAAACCATTTGTTGAAGCCAAGACATACAGAAAAGTGAGGTTTGTCCACTGTAACGATCCACAATGCATAAAAATAATGGAAGAGTTCTTCGATTTGGATAAATTGGATTCTGCATTTGGTGGAAGAAGCTCAGCTGGATTTGAGTATGAAGCTTATGGGCAACGAATGAAGGAGGAAGACAATAATATATCTGATTTGAACGACTCTGGATCACCTTCCGTAATGCAAGCTATTACATTTCAGTCAGAGAATGCAGAACCATGGAGTCCAACCTATGCGTGTTCCTCTGATGAGGATGACTCTTCTTGTTCAGTTGATGAATCTACCTCAAACTCGAAGCTTATTGATGAGAACACAGAAGATCAACAGTGTCATTGCAAAGATATTTCAAGCGATGATGCAGAATTGGTGAACAGTGAGAAGTCAAATAATTGAGCACCATACTCAACACCAGAACAGAGCTGAGCAAAGGATTTACAAGAAGAAGTTGCAAAGTTCTAACTGGTTGATATGAAGTGAAAATGCTGGTGTCCAATTCTGGTAATGATGGGTTTCAATGATGCATAGTTGCAGATTTATGCATGTGAATTAGAAGTCATTTTTCAGAGTTGGTTTGATTATATTGCAATTCCTTAATTGAGGGGCCTTACAATTTTCCCAGATTGAAATGAACTCATGTTAACTTTCCATTGAAGAAACTAGTAGAATCAGTTTTTTATTGATATTAACTCATGTTAACGACAGAAGTCTTTATATCATCTTGGACCTGCTTCATAGAGAACTATTCAAAATGATAAAACTAATGAGTAAACACAACTCCATTGTGTTATATTAGCTTGTTGAATCAGTCTTATGCTAAAGTGATAGAAAGTGTAATAACGTGTGCTTGAAGCTATTTCATTTGTCAAGCTCTAAACCAGAAATTTGGGCATAAACCAACTAATCAAGTCAATAATTCAATTATTGAATTACAGAAATGTGATCTCAACTTAGCTTTTGAATTTTGATACTGCACCGACTACTTCATCTCTATTTATAGATAATATTGAAAATTTGCCCACTATTTCAATTACTTTTATTTTTTATTTTTATTTTCTTTGTACTTCAAAATATTAATTTTAAAATCATAACTCAAGCATACAATTAATTATTTCCTAAAGCAATACAATTAATTTTATTCTAATAATGAACTCAATAATTATATCAACGAAATAATAATAATATTATTATTATTAATGTTCTCTAAACTAATCCAATGCAATATTAAGCTCACCAATTTTTTCTTAAAAAAAAAATTAAAGCAAGGGTGAATAGGCTAAAGAATTATTGTGGATCACACAATGAGGCTAGGGCAATTTATTTTTGCTCCAAATTGATGGCGAAATGTAGCTTGCCGATTGCACAATAAGGGCAGCCCGTACGTGCCTCAAATTAACAATGAAATGGTTTGAAAAAATTAAACTTACGGCTTTCACTTTTTTTCGTTACACAAATACATATAATTGAGAACACCAAAATTTGAGATGAAAATATAGGAATTGCACCCCTCAATACATTAAAAAAAAAAAAACTTTTATTGTCTAAAGATGAATGAATACCTTAATGCAATAAAATTATTATAGATCCAAGAAAAAGAAAAGAAGTGATGGGGTTGATACTTGAAAGCTGAAAGGTGCCAACCGCCAACTAGATAAGGGAATACAATAACCTCTCTTTATCCATCAAAGTAATCATCATTCCCACTCTCCATTTCAAACCATTTTCATTAATATTCTTTAATTAAATGTTGGTTGTACTAATATTAATTATTAATTACATTCTACCTCTAAATAATTTTGGATCATCAACTCCTAATACATAAGGAAGCACTCTAGTCTTTGCTGCCCAAGACTAAGCAATCTATGTTGAATTCAATGCTTAGGATAATTAAATTTAAGCTAATGGAAATTTTAGTTAATAAGTTTTGGGGACAGGGTTAAAAGAGTACAGCCAACATTATTATTCTTTTATAACAGAAGATGAAGTGAGCACTTAACATAATTAGGGAAAAAATAAAATTAAAAACTGAATATTATTTAAATAAAAATTCTAATAAAGAATAAAATCAATTATTTTTAAATTACTTTTCCTAAGAAAAAAAAAACATATTTTCCCTTTCCTTCGTCATTCAATCCATTCTTTTTGTAGCGCCCCATTTTCTTCATCCCTGTCAATGACAATTTAATACCCAAAAACACTGAGAAAAAGAGCTCTGTATAGTTCTTACCTGTTGCTGAACAAAGAAAAAAAAAAAAAACTTTGTTTCTTTTATTTTTGTATTTCTTTTAAAAGTTAGCTAAAGGAAGAAAAGAGGGACAAAGGCAAAGGATTCCATTTCCTTCTCTTTTGAATCCTCTTTTAAGCACTTTGATCTCCGTTTCAATCTGGTCTGTCATTATTTTTTCTCATTTTCTCTTTTCGTGGGAAATTTTCAGACTTTACCAATTTCCTTTTTTTTTTCTCGAATTTTCTACCGGAGGTATTATTATTCATCATAATGAAGTTGATTATCATCTGATTACTTTGAATTTGCATAATTTAATCTTACATTTGAGCTGTAATCATAACCCATCACTTATGATTTCGATTTTTTTTCCCAGGTGTTGAATTCGATCATCATAAGATTGCTCTGTTTTTTTCTTTTGATTGGAGTTTTGAGGTGGGTTTTTGCTTATACTATGATTTCTTAACTCTTTTAAATTTTCCTCATCTTTCTGGGTAACTGTGTTTCATGGATCTAGTGCTTATTGGCTAGGTTCTTATTTTCGTTTCTTTTCTGTAAACAGTAAAAACAGATTGGGATTGAAAACAGAGACAAAGAGAGAATGGGTGTTGATGCAATGAGAATTAGAGATCAAATCAGTAGATATTTGTTTATTTCAATTAGGGCATCTTATAAATCGGTCCGTAAACATCCATTTCTCGTGGGGATGGTTTGCTTTTTGATATTTCTGTACAGATCATTTCCTTTTTTGTTTTCCCTTTTAGTTTCTGCTTCCCCTGTTTTGGTTTGTACTGCTGTTTTGCTTGGTACTTTATTGAGTTTTGGTGAGCTGAATATACCTGAAATTGAAAACGAGAAACAAGAAGAAGAAGAAGAGGTAACTCATGAGATTTCTTCTCTGAAATCTGGTGTTGTTGGGGATGCCAGTGTTGTTGTTGATAAAGATGAAAACTGTTTTATAGAGAAGTTTGTAGGGAAGAGAAAGGATACCACAGTAGAAGTCATTGGAGAAGAGAATTGGAGTAAAAATAGAGTTAATAAGATTGAGGGAGATGCTAGTTTAGGTGATTATGCACCGATTATTAATGAGAGGTCCAGAGAGATAAAATTTGAGAAGCAAGCAATTGAAGTAGTGGAGAGAAATTTTAAGTATTTGGAGTTGGAAACGAATGGGGGAATTAAAGAGAAGGAAAATCAGGGGAAAGATGGCATGAGTAATGCAGAAGCTGTTGAGGGTGCATATTCTTTGGTTCCAAATATTGAAAGAGGGAGTCTTCAAGGGGAAGATGACCGCTCTGCAGGAGAGTGTAGTGAAGCAGGGAAAAGTGATCACTTGGATCCTGAGTATTTATCTTGGAAACGGGCAAATGGTGATAATGATGATGAAGAGGAGGAAGAAGAAGAAGATGAGCTTTCTGATTTTGGGTCTGATGGGGCAGAAAGTTCCTCTCCAGATGCTTCAATGGCAGATATCCTTCCAATGCTTGATGAGCTCCACCCACTTTTACATGAGGAGACCCCACTTTTGCATGAGCAGTCTGTTAAGATTAAGGAGAGCAATGCTGAGTCAGATGAGGATATTGAGAAGCTTGCAGATAGAGAAGAAGATGGTGAAGAGAATGACAATGAGGAAGAGGAAGAAGAAGCACAGGAGGGTAAAGAGGATGATAGTAAATCTGCAATCAAATGGACAGAGGATGACCAGAAGAATCTCATGGATTTGGGGACTTTAGAGATAGAAAGAAACCAACGATTGGAGAGTCTGATTGCTAGAAGAAGAGCTCGTAGAAACTTGAGGTCAGTTGCTGAGAAGAATCTTATAGATTTGGATGGGGCTGATCTTCCCAATAATATTCCACAAATTTCAACCACCAGACACAACCCATTTGATCTTCCTTATGATTATGATGATGTTCCGGGCTCTGCTCCATCTGTATTGTTGCCAAGACGTAACCCATTTGATATTCCTTATGATTCAAGTGAGGAAAAGCCTGATCTTAAAGGTGATAGCTTTCAGCAAGAGTTCTCACCATTTCAGCATCGAGAACCATTCTTTCGAAGGCATGAAAGTTTCAGTGTGGGTCCATCTGTTTTGGGTGCTCCCAAGCATGACAGACCAGACTTCCGTTGGAAGCCTTATTTTGTACCTGAAAGATATGCTACTGAGGGAACAACCTATCCTACCTTCCAGCGGCAATTAAGTGAAGCTAGTGATTCAAAGTTGAGCTCAGTTCCTGATTCTGAATCAGTAAGTTCAGCTGTTGAAGAGGAGGACAAGCTCAATGAAGAACCAGAAATGATATCCAGTTTGGATCGTGCCTCTGTTCTGGTTGAACGTGGAAGCCTTACATCTGAAGATGTTGATCCTGCAGAACAAGATGTTGACCATGACAGGGATGAGATAACACTTGGGGATGTTGAAAATCATCATGAAATAGTTTCAACTTTGTCTACATTGGAAGTGCCAAATCCTGTGGAACTCGATACCAGTGAAATTCTTCTGCGAATGGAGCCTGGTGATGATGAGTACAGTAGTGGGTCAAGCCAATCATCATTATTGGAAGTAGATGAAAAAATATCTGAAGTGAGACACGAATCAATGAATCCAAAGCCAAGTAATGGTCAGATCGATGAATCTCCCATTTCAACCCAATCTTCATTCGATTCAGATTTTCATTTTAAGAGCAAGGCATCAGATGAAAATGAACATGGAGGACCTGTTGAGGAGCCAATAGGCAATCATACTGCAGAATCTTGCATTATGATGCAAACTACATTTGATTCTGGTTTTCATTTTACAAGTGGTGTGAAGGATAACACTAGAAGTATGGAGTCTGCTTTGGAGCCGGTAGGCAATTATGGTGCAGATTCTAGCCTTCTGATGCAAGCACCTCTAACCTCAGATTCACATTTCTTGAGTGAAGTCGTAGACAATGATCATAAAACGAATCCTATTTTTGAGTCAATGGAAAATCATGTTACAGAATCTGGCATTCCATCCCAAACTTCTTCCAATTCAGATTTTCTTTTAACAAGTGGGGTGGAGGTTGATAATCAACATAAGGAGCCTGTTTATGATTCCAGTCCTCAAGCGGTTGAGGAGCTCCTATCATTATTGTCCATCTCTTCTGATACACAAGGTGAGAAATCAGGATTGGATTCACCTCGAGCAGTGGCTGAATTTGTCGGTGATGAATCTCTAGTGCATAGCTCAGGAAAAGATGCTTCTGGTTACAAAGATGTACTTCAAGTCTCATCACAGGAATCACTGGATGAAAATGGATCAAAATCAAGGGAATTCACAGAGATGAACTATGATGTTACAAAGTCTGGGCTGTCGGGGGATGATCTAACTTCTGTAGTTAGTATTTCAGCTGACTCCAGTCAATCACATTTGATGTCTGAAGCTGTGGGCACAGAAGGACTTCTTCAGCATGAAAGAGATCAAATCATCGCCAATGCAGAGTTCCGTGCCAATGATTTATGTGAGAATTTAGATTCCAAAACTTCAAGCTTTGAGCATATGCCTTCGAATGATTTAAGGTCAGCAAATGAGGAAAGACATCCTGCAGTGTCGGTGGAGGAAGCTTTAGGGGATGATCGAGGTGTATCTTTTTCAGATGTTAATCTTGTGAATGAGGATTTATTTAGGAAGGAAGAAACTCATCATTTTGAGCATGATCAACTGCATTCGTCAAGTTTGGATGCTGACATGAAACAGCTTTATTTGTCAGATAAAGCTGTTGTTGAGCCGTCCAGTAATGATGATGGTGACTCCAAGGTATTATGCTTTTTACTAATTGTACTATAATGCCCAGAATTTCCTCATATTGCATGTTTCAGTAGTGCTTTATCATCTTTACTTGCAATGACATTTTTTATAACCTACATTTTGCCATTTGATTCTGCAGTTGCCCAAGTTATTTTTTTTCCCTACTTGTTTGATAGAGATAACTCCAGCACTAAAACTTCTTTCTTTAGGAAGGTTTTCAATATAAGCATGACATGAAGATCATATTCTCAAGTTGTAGGACACTGCTATTTGCTTTTACACTAACAGTAGTGTAATTAATATATTCAACTTGTACATACGTACTGTTCAAATATATGCGTGCATATAACTGCCATCCCCAGCATATAAATTTATTTGCCGGACCAGACCATTTCATTTATTTATCATATGAACATCCTGTGGTAGATTTATCAACTAGTTGGGATGAAAGTTTTGTTGAGTTGAAGTCGGTAGTGTGATTATTGGTTTGATCCGCTTGATTTTATGATTGGAGAAGTCGTGTGAATGTGGAATTCTTAATTTATTACATATAATATATTTTGGAATGGATACTGATCGACTGCTGTAAAACTATGTAGGAGCCATCTCTCATCCTGCCCGAGTCCGTGAAGGAAGCAAATGTTGCCAATGATATCAATGTGCCTGAAATCTTTGATAAGGACACATCTGAAACCATCTCAGTCCCACCAGACAGTCTAGTGTACAAATCAAAGATTGATGAAGTTGATCTTAGAGACAACATTCTTGATAAAATTGTATATGAGGATAGCAATCATGTTTTAGGACATCATAATTCTTCAGTTCCTGGTGAAAATATCAGCGAAGATGAAGATGAGATAAAGGAGATTGATGAAGGACTGCTGTCAGAACTGGATACAGTTGGGGACTTCAGAGTCAAAGAAGAAGTCATCAGTGAGTCACTTCATGATGAACCAATAGATCTGAGCATGGCAGAGATTAAACCGGAGCTTCCAGTCCTTGAAGTTAGATCGGTTACAGATATTGAATTGGCTTTCCAGCAGCTTCATGAAGGAGCAGATGTTGAGGAGGTCATCCTTCCAAGCATGATCGAGGAACAATCAGTTGCTACTGAATGCAAGGGGCTTGGGGAAATCAACTTGAACCAACAAGTTGTGGAAGCAAGATCTCTAGAAGATATTCATGTTGCAGTGAATCAAGCTGAAGAAGGGAGAATTGAAGAGATGTCAAAGCCAGATGATGGTGCGCTGGAGGGCACTAGCGGATCTTCTGAGGAACTCCCAGTCCTTGAACTGAGATCAATGAATGACATTGACATAGCTTTCAAGCAAATTAATGAAGGTGTAGATGTTGAGGAAGTAATACTTCCAAGCACAATTGAGCGGCATCTAGCTGTGGATGAATCCACAGATTCTCACCAATCTGGTTTTGACCTGCCAGTTGTTGAGGCAAGATCTCTGGAAGATCTTCATACTGTCATGATGCATGTCACCGAAGGGCATATTGAAGAGCTGTCAGAACCATCAGGTGCAAAGGGAGAGTCACCAGAAGCAAATAAAATAGAAGATGATCAAAGGCAGTCTAGTTCAGACTTGCAAGTTCCTGATCCTCTGGGAGATGATCATCATACTATGAATCAAGCACCAAAGTTAAATACTGAGGAGCTGTCAAAGTCAGCTCCAATTGAAAAGACTGCGTCATATAATTCAGAAGAAAATGAAATGGTTCCAACCAAAAACTGTACAAGCACTGTGGAAGTAACTGAACCCGATTTTTTACCGAAGAGTGTATCAAGTGGTACAGAATCTGGTGCTAAAGAAACAAGCACCATTGCCTCTGATGAACTAAAGCATGAGTTAGACGAAAAATCAGGAAGTTGAGATTGAGAATGCCAAATACATGGTTAGTAAGTCGAGCTCCAAGGGTTCAAGTTGAAAATAAGAATTGGAGGAGTGTAAAGTGTAAAAGTTTTGAGGTTTGAGTTTTCCTTTCTTGCGGTTTATATCTGCTATCATGGGATTTTTTGTTTTTCCATAGTCTGGCTATTATTCTATATTGATTTTGTCACCGGTAGTCTTTGCAATTGATTGATTGATCTCTTCAAGAATGAGTTTTGGTTTGATTTCTTGAATTGTAATTTTTTTTTTTTTTTTTGATCTTGTAGCTTCAGTTCAGAGAGTGAACAGTTTGAGGGTTTTTGAGATAAATGTTTGAAATCTTTGCATATTGTAAATTATATATACTGTGTAGTGTAGAATTATGATTTGATCAATGGCAGATGTATATTGTTTTGCAGAGCTTTGAATTGTCAGTATTATGTTATTTTAATAGCTATAATTTATTTATGTGGCTGTCTATGAATTGGATTAACAAAATCATATTTAACTTAGCTGTTTAGATTCTGGAACTCTGCTTTTGTGTGTTTAGACACAAATGTGAAGAGAACGTGGACATATCGTGTGCTTGTAAGACAACCGACCTTGCAAAGCAGAAATTATTAGGTAGGTTGGCTACTTTTGAACCGACTTGCAGACATAAATGATGATTTTGATTATTCTTATTTGATGAAATTAATGGAATGATTAGGAAAAAGTAGGAATTTTGAATGGACTGGTTTAGTAAGTTAACTAAAGACTCTACGAGGTGGTTAAATCTTTTGAATGGACCAGGTATCTATTGTCACAATTTCTCGAGTATCATTATTCGTTCTTGACAAATATTTGATTATCATTAGTCATTGGCTTTCATCATTCAGTTCATATTTTGAAACTTGACAGTGTTTTTTACTTCAAATAATAAAAATATAATATTCTGAAACGTCTTTCACTGCACAAAGGAAACAAAATGGAAGAGAGCAACATACATTATGTCTTCGCAGAGGCTTCCACAAAATTTCTGGGAAACAAAATCAATAACTTGGGTGCATGCTAATATTGTTAAGTTGGCTATAATATTGATACAAATCACATAAAGTTGCTCAAACTGCTAACGATCATCACATATCTACTGCTTTTGCTTCTTATGAGAAGGGCCTGAAGAAGTTTGAACCTGAAAAGCAAATTCAGAAATTCTAATGTAGTGAGTGAGGGAAAACCAAAAGCAATAAAGCTAGGTTTTCTTGATTCATTACAACATGGTTTTCGAAAAGCAATTTCAAGTACAAATAACTTTTAAAAAAAATGGTCAAAACTCCATGAGAAAGAGTGTGTTCGTACTTTGCTAGAAAGTTGCTCACTGATATAGGTCATTGATCTCAACATAGCTTCAAGTGTGTCTCTAGTAAGTTGAAATTTCACCTCTGTTTCACCTGAAGAAGACTTCGTGAAATCTTGAAGCTGCAAATAGCATAAGAGATGAAAATAAAATAAGCAACAAAACTGGTACCGGTGAGTAGGTTCTATTAACTGGAGGGATAAGTATGAGCGCTGATTTAGTGAAATACTTCCTTGAACTTGATACAAAAAAGGCCTCTCATAGAATTCTGTTGAAACATTTAAAAGCTTGAAAAGAGAAGAAAAAAAAAATCAATGAAATGTCTTCATAGTAGCAAATATAGACTGACATCCCAATCTGTGCAGTATGAACTAAAATATTCAGTTACTTTCAGAAATAATTAAAGCATTTAAAATTATATTTGGAATAAAAGAAGCTTTACAGCATTCCTAATTCTGTCACATTAATATGTGTATGTTTCTTTATATAGAAACTGACTGGGTATCTACAGAAATAATCAACAGATACAACAACAATGATGCTGAACAAACATGACAAGACCACTAAATCTCCACAGAACTCTTAAGCTGATAGAGGGTAGCTAGTTATCACTCTGTTTAACCAATTTTCCCTTTTGATAAAAGTATATTGTTCATAAGTACTGCAACATTTTATATTCCTTCCTCAAACTTCATCATGAACTTTTAGCAATAACACTGCACCTTGTTAATATTAATCTGGAACAACCCAAAAAAAAATCTTAAACCTCCTGCATTCAGATTCCATAATCTCTTTTTAATTTCATACTACAAACAGAGTAGAGATGATATTTTAAATCCAAACTCAAAATCAAGTATCTTTGGTTACTTTTTTTTATTTCATTGATCTTTTAGTTATGCATGTCAAACAATTTTATTTAAGCTCATTATAAGAATAATCTAAGGATAATCAGAATCAGCAATGAAAGAGTATATTTCCGCTCTGTGAAATAGAAATGCATACTCCCTAATTAAGTGCATTGATATTGCAAAAGAAATTAACTACATTTTTTGAATACCTTGAGAGTGATTATGGCCACTTTATTTGCTGGGGCAGAGTTGCGATTCTCCATGGTCCATGTCATTGATTTGAGACGCGGCAGAACACCCTATAAGAAAAATGTATATTTACTTCATCAAAAATAAACATGATAATAGTAAATAATTTTTTACGCTTCATGGCAACAACTCATGCAAAAAGGCAGAGCAACTTAATATATTATCTAAGACATAGAAAAGTCAGATGTAACTCATAGCTTGATAGTTGCAAATGAAGCTCTCCCTCTCTAGCCTGCAGACCCAAGTTCCTTTTAGTACAGGTATGGGGATGAGGAGGTGAGAAGGATGAGATTGGCTAGGCTGCCTCCTACAAGCAAGAAGTTTCATGTCAGATGGAGATGGGGAGGTGAGAAGGGATGAGATTGGCTAGGCTGCTCCTACAAGCAAGAAGTTTCATGTCAGATCTGAGAATGGGAATGGACATGGAATCATTATTGTTTCCCTATGAGGTGGGCTTCCAAACTACAATAGATTAAATTTGTTTTAGCAAAAAGGATCTTTGAACATGATTATTGTCAATTAATGTTGTACATGTAAATCAACAGGAGTATCAATCTATCACCTATTACTCTGTTGCTCAGAAATGTGGACACTGAATTTCAATCTTGAGGATTCAGTTGGATAATGCCGGTTTGACAAAGCATGAACGGTAAAAATTAGGAAGGTAGAAATGTGAAGTTTGGAGCCTTTCCAGTTATTTCTTCTGCAGTTTGGCAGGCCTGTAAGCCCAACGTCCGAACAATTCATGGTCAGGTGAAGTTTTTAGTGACCACCACCTACAGAACAGTGTCAACAGAGGCAGACATTCATTTTTCTTGTGCTCTTTAGTTTGATTATCATCACTCTTCTAATGAATCAGAAAATACTAACACCTAATCCCGAAGCCAATCAAGAGAAATATGTCATTAGCTCAGTTGTGCATGTCGTCTGCGCGGGGGGGGGG